>JACGCK010000135.1:0-122567 GCA_014925825.1 Pholiota molesta
GGAAAAGCGCGAACCTCCGCCATGTCAGCAAACGCTGGAGTTATCGACGTAGTAGTACTACCAGCGTCCCACAATGTCCAGGCATCCTGACCATCTATCTTTGTATATGTAATTAAACATAACTTGTCCTCCAAGGGAACCACCGGGCGTGCACGCGCGACTTTCCCAGATTTAAATGTTCCCTTACGGCGAAGGAATTTCCCAATAGCACTGCCGCCACCGTTAAGTTTGGAGACCTCAGACATGGCCCCAATATCAGCCAGCGTACTCGGCTTGCGGAAGTCCAGCACGCGCCCAGCAACAGGATTACTACCCATCGATTTCATCGGCTTCAAAATTCCAACACTCGCATAGCGTACACCTGCTCAGTGTCCGAATTCCGCGCATAATAGTCATTCCCATAGTCCTCATATGGGACATTATCAATCTCGTCGCCAGTTGCGCCCTGCACACTGCCATCATCAGACCTGTCTGACATACGATCGGCCTCATCATCAGAAGCGCTGTTGTCCGACAAGTCGTCGCCAATGCTTCCACTGTCTCGCGCCGTATGCGCTGCCCGCACATATTCTCTGGCAGGATTCTTAGGGTGTTTATCCTTATCGGGACAGTTGTGAGCATAAAACCCCGGCTTTCCGCACCCAAAGCACTTAATGTCGCTTCGTTTATTATTACTATCTCCCCTGTCCTTAACAGGTGCTTTCTCAGCGTCAGCCTTCTTCGAATCATCCTTCGCCAAGGCAGCACGATCAGAACTGTATCTAGCACCTCTGGCAAAGCGCCCTGAGCGCCTATCACGGCCGCGATTCTCACGGCTAGCTGTTGCGCCCTTCACTGCGTCCATTGACTGACGCGCGTCAGAATACGACACCTTCGAATCCTTGAGATTCGTGTACACACCCGGCAATGTGTTACTATCGTAATGGCGCGAAGTGCGCTCTGCTGCTTCAATTGCCTTCGCTTCAGCGACCAGCTCTTCGATAGTATTCATTTCAGGGGTAAAGTCTCGCACGAACAGTTCCTTACGCCAATTGGCAGGAATTGCGCGAATAAACCGATCCGCCAGCGTATAGCGGTCAGGGTGATCCAACATCGTCTCTGCAATGTCGCAAATTTTATCATATAATCCCTGAATACCAGTATCCGGGTGATACCTCGCTTTCTCAAACAATGTTCGAGCATCTTGAGTTACGGACGCCAAGACAAAGCGATCATACAATGCCGTTACGACGTCCTCGAAGGTCCATTTGACCTTCTCCCTATTCAGTCCGAACACATGGTGCCGTAAGAAGCTCTGAGCAGTACCTTCCACTAGCATTCCGCTGTAGTATACTCGCGCGTCGTCTTTCTCAGGGCCACTCAAGTTCGCGATAGCAAAATAAATTGAAACATCGGTTACCCAAGTCTCAAGGGACTTCATTTTTTCATCACCCTTATATTTAGTGACTGAGCTTATATCAGGCGGCTTCGGCCGTTCCTTATCACTTCCAAACATATGTTTTGTCCCACAGTGGTCTCGCACTATGTTTATCAATCTCTGGTGCATGTCATGACGGTAATGGTCCTGTACCTCCTGTATAGCAGGTCTCAATGACGACCTCCTATGGCTCGGTGGCGGGTTGCTCCACACACTCGCACCTCGAACCACTGTATCTCGTTCTTCACTCGCGCGCTGCGGTGTTCCTCGACGAAGTTCATTGATCCCAGCTGATCTATTATTATCCAGATCACGCTTCTCTCGATCATGATCGCGGCGTCGATCACCGACGTCTAGACCGGTTCTGCGATCGGTACCACTAATCTCATCGACTGCAGTCGTATGTATGCGCTCGTACATTAGTCGCATAATGTCGACTACAGTATTGTTGTTCCACCGTATTCCCTGATCAGAATAGATAGACATTCCAGTTTGCTTAATGTCTGCATCTCTGAGTTGCTGAAGGACTACCCGATCACGAAGATCATTAGCCATTCCTAGTGTTTGCAGGTCCGGTCCAGTCCGGTCTTTTGCCCATATTTGGCAAGACCGAGACCGAGACCGGTCCAGGGCGGTCTCAAGACTGCAAAAGACCGATAAAAACCGACATAGACCGGTTTACATCGGTCTTTGGCGGTTCAGCAACCGACAGAAACCGGTCTCAACCAGTCCTAGCAAAGACTGGTTGAGAACCGGTTGTAGACCGGTCTGAACCAGCATTTTAGGCTGGCTTTTACCTGTAGAAACCATTTAAATAGTAGAAATTAGACTACTTGAGCGCATTTGCCCATATCTCAATGAGTTCGTAACCAAATAATATGTGTAGGGGATCATTAGATAGGTATTTTAATGTTCTACCTTGGCCCTGGTTTGCGAAAGGCTAGCTTACTTAACGAATGAAACGTTGGCAAAAGCGTCTTGTTAGTAGTCTGGTGATGTATAAATCATCAATTTAATTATAACTCAGTCAGATATTGCTCGATTCTTTAGCTCTAAAATGCAGCTGGTAGATATAAATGCCCTTCATGTATTTGCAAGTTTGCAAAAGGTACGCGCGCTTAATGGTTGAAATGCGGGCAAAAGCGTTTATAAGCGCTTAAAATACTCAGTTGATCGTAAACTATTAATATCTCCGTCAGTTCTTATGCTAAAAATATGGTTTTGGCATTGTTCGAAAGGTTTATTAATGTTCTACTACGCTGCAAAATATCTCGCAGAAAGACCGGTTGCAACCGGTCCTAACCGGTTTTTATCGGTCTTTTGATTTGGAGAATCAGGAAAGACCGCGGACCGGACCGCGGTTGCGGTCTTGATCGGTCCATTCTATTTTCGGTCCACCACGGTTATGGTCCGGTTTTTTTTCGGTCTTTTTCCGGTCTTGTAACCGGACCTGCAAACACTAGCCATTCCCACTGAGGAATTCCCAGGTGCTCTGTACCTGTTAGCTAACTCTATTAGTTGCTCCTGAGTTATCACTCCGCGTTGAATCATTTGCTGCGCAGCATCTGATATCCACGCTACATCTCCTTGTTCCTGTGAAGAGGTAATTTCCTGCTTTACGACTGGAGATGGTACGTCTCACGCAAAGCGCACATTTGGTACGCCTCGGTAACGATTATTAAGTGGAACATTTTGAGTTTCCTCCATCAATTCTCTTAATACTGCTGTATTCACAGAAGTAGTCTTGTTCGGATCCTGCGATCCTACGTATTGAATCGATTGGTCATATTGATTATTATTATTATTTGCAGCCATTCCAAATGCTGCATTGAATGGCGCCCGCGGCGCAGGTGCTCGAATTTCTCCCGGGGGAGTATCTGCTTTAATCCCCTCATGAATTCTATTAATATAAGATTCTGGGGTTGGAGCATAGCGACTATTTTCGCCATCCTCGTTTCTTCCAGTTATTCCTAAGTACATTTGTACTGCTAGCGCGACGCGTCTCATCACTGGCGCGCAGTAATCCATGTTGTTTGGATCACCAATTGGTAATGTCCGTGCCTGCCGTGCCAGTATAGTACTGGTTACCGCTTCGCCTACTAACTCTGAGCGCCTGTGAATAGGCACTTCATTCTCCGTGAAATCTTCCCAGAAGAGCATTAATTCTCGTCCGAGAACCGAATCCAATGCTGCGATGGGTATTTGTTCTCCCATTCCATAGCGGCGCATTGCGTCATTGGCGCCCATACGTGATCCGTGCCGCAGTGCCGGTTGTTCGGGTGCCCTGACCGATCCGGTCTGATCGGTCCATCGTGAGTCTTCGGACTGAAGTGCTGGCCTCCTTTCTGGAGGGATATCCCCCGCTCTTGCCTGAGGGATATATGCTCCATACACTGGTTGGTTCGCTGTAGGCGAGCCTGTTGTATATCCACCAACCTGGGTCTCAGGACCTTGCACAGTTGGTGCATCAGCGGCTTGACTACTCGAGTGCGGTGATTGCGCGCTCGAGAACAAGCCCGGGGGACTTGGTACGTTGTCGTTCATCGACATCTTAACAGCCCTCACTGATGAGTGTTAATTAATTTTTCTTTTTCTTTTTTCTTTTTGTACTTTGTTGTTCTTCGTTCACAACTAGCAATATAGTCGTGGTTCAAAAAAGTGAAACGTTTTCCGTTTCTTGTATATGTAGTCCTTAGTTCACCCCAATAGAACCAGCCAACGTATATATTGGTAGTTGTATTTTAAGGTAAAGAAAGAACTAGGGAGTGATAACGGGAGCGCGAGCCTTATATACCAGGGCTCGCGCATCACGTAATCACCATTACCATACGTCCCCGTTACAAGTACTCTCCAATTACACACTAGCTTACCATGCTAGCGACAGGCAGTACAGAAAGAAAATACAGAAAGAAAAAATTAAAAAGGTATCAGGTAATGGCGGGCGGCTATGAAGACGATAGAAGGCGGAAGAGAGAGATGTTCAGGACGAAGGAAAGTAGAGAAAGGGAGGAAAAGAGAAGCAAGAAGGGATACGAGACGTTTGAAAAGGCAATTCAATCTGGCCGACACGAGAATAAAACAATTTCGATCTAGCAGAATGTTTGACATGGTCCTGTTGAAGGCACGCATTCATTGATAGCTCACCTCCCCCACATGTTTCAGGGGTAGGCGAACGACGGATTCTGAGTTTGAGATGGATGGCGGTGGAGTACGGTCGAGGGTCCTCCTACAGGTTTCGGAGAAGGTAAGGATAAAGATGTGTCCGAGGCGCTAATAGTTCTTGATGTAAGTATGCACGTCGTCTGCTCTACTTCAACCTCCAAAGCTCTCATCGCAGCGACTGGATGCAGCCAGGATTCGCTCTTGGGCTACTTGGCTCCCCTACAGGTTTCAGGAAGACCGAGTGGCGAATCGTTGAGCTGGCGAGAACCCAGTCGCGACTGCGAGAATAATGGAAGATGAAGTAGAACAGCCAGGTGTGCACCCAGCTCAAACTGAGTAGCTCAGCTATGCCGGAGGTTATCCTTGCCGAGACGTTCGGACCGACGAGAAGTGGGCTTTGGAGAGGGCCCGGCAGTCGCGGAGGTCTGCACGATGGTCGAATCGGGCGGAGAACATGGACGGGGCGGGATGCGGATAACGCCCGGCGAAAGGGGTCCGGTGCCAGTCAATGGAATTATAGGTGCTGGGATCGATTGGACGGACGAAGCGCGCGACGGGATTCGGATGGTTTGAGGCGAGCGACCGCGGAGCTTCTTGGTGGGTCGGGATCCAGCGCTGGTGGATGCGTAGCCTTGGTGTTCAGCGTCGTCATCGTCAGACGCGCGCTTCCGCTTTTCTAGCTTACTCTGCTTTGCCTTTATCTTAGCGCAGACGTCCACCCACTCCACTATCTTATCGCGGAACGCTTCCGCTTCGGCGGCAGACAAGAGTGCGCTTTTGCCACTGCCGTCTTGATACTCAACTACGACGTCTACCTTCACCGGGGCAGAACGACGTGGTGGGTTGACATGGCCGATTGCCTTTCCAGACTTGGCCCCCTTTTTCTGCTTTAATTCGATTTCCATCCGTTTATGCGACGCAATATCAGGTAGCACGCGATACTTCTCGCCACTGGGGTAGTCCACTGCCATCCTGACGGAATGAATTGTGTTGCGAGGTTCCGGATGCGGGGGTAGGATAGAACCCTCTACGACGCTTCCTGGATATGGGTCGTATGGAGCCGCGAGTTTGCCTCGCCTCGAGGGCAGCAGGTCTCCGATTGGAACAGTTTTTTCGGCAGGATAGGTATCGGGGCAGACGACACTAAAATCGAGTTTGTTTCAGAGAATGATTAAATGACTGAGGCACAGAACAGCACTTACGCTAATACCTTTCTAAAGATCTCATCCCTGTTGGATCGAAATTAGTATGCCTGAAGGAGCGCGTCAGAACAAGGCAGACTAACCTAGATTGTGGGCGGCTGTCTGCGGAGAACGGGAGCGAGGCAGTTAGGCCCCGAAGTAAATGTATCTGATCGTCGTAGTGGCACAGATCTTGTTTCGGATTCACGATGAAAGTCAGGAAGTCGATCCTCGAACCGAGGATAAGCTTCTGCAGATTGATACCAGCGGTAGCGGATGGAGAAGCGGCCCCAGCAGTATGGTTCATATTGAGAATGAGGTTGGGGTTTGAGAAAAGCAAGAAAGTTTGGAGAGAGTATTGGCAGCGCAATGGGCACGATATCCGATTTCAAGTGGGCGAATTAATGGACTCAAAAAAGAGGTCCTGAGATTAAATACTCTGACCACCAGCACTTGTCATGTGAGATCCCCACGCTTTTCGTTGCTTTGGAACTTGGGCCATGCCACTCAAGCAAAGTGGCACACCGCGTTCGCCCAAAATGTCAATTGTTGCTTCAACGCGCGCTCGGCAAGCGTACGGCAAAAGCCGTCCATGTCAAATCATCTGAATTAGGAAATCCCGCTTGCCCACAAGCAACGAAGGCCCATGTCAGTTTGCCACTCTGATAACAAGGCCGATGTGATAACGCATTTTGCCTTATCCTTGTGATGGAGCCACTGAAAACCATTTTGAAGATCGATTACTGAGGATGTCGATCCTTCTTGGTGGTTGAGTGGCTCAAAATGAATCCTGAAGCTGGCCGCGGCCACGAGACACAATAATGCTGATCACTGAGCTCGTATTGTAGCTTGGCACAAATCACTGACGTTAATTTCGCGATGAGCGAAGTGCGCCTGTAGACTGGTTTCTGAGGATCTTCAGTGAGTCTCTTACTGCGGCATACACCAAGGTGCGAGCACTCACAAGTGTGTTGCCAAGATGACTATTGATTCGTCTTCTGTGGGTGAAGCCAAATTAGAAATCAACAACTTCCGATAATGGACATGTAACCAGATGCCTGAATTACATAGCACGATCCAACCGAAGAGTTTGGAGCTGCACACTGCATTTGAGATAAGGGATATCGTAGACAGCTTCTTTCAAAAATCTTGATGTACTCTATCATCTTGATACCCCCTCGGGATCCCACTTCTTCCTTGCTCAAGAACGCTCGGAGCATCCTCGCCGATGCGCACTTCTAGTCCTTGATAGCTGCGTTGTTGCAGGAATTGGCCTGTTCCAAATCGTCATTTAGACCAACCTGATGACGGGTATGAAATAAATATACGAGAACATACCCGCAGCACTATCTATGCGCGACACCTGGTCGTCCTGGTTCCTCAGAACAAGTGCCGAAGTTCCCTGTACGAGCCGATCTTCATCCTCCACCTTACCGCCGTATCTCTTCGCATGTCGATACATCCCAGTGATGAGGGAGAATATTGGTTGGTCGTTATCGCTTTCGTCTTTTTCGTTGATATCAGCTTTGTGGCTGTCTGCGACGTTGTCGGCATTCTCGGAATCGACTTGAGAGGGTGGTACAGGTGTCGAATTGGCAATTTCTTTGGCGTCGGATAATAAGCGCCCAAAATCGAGAACATAGCGTCCCGTCCAGCTTTGCTCTGCCTGTAACGCGACTTCCAGCTCATATGGTGTCACTATCGGTCGCAAGAATTCCTTTGAAAATAATGCATGTCATGAGTAAAGGCTCCTTAAACACGGTAAATAAATTTGAATGCATACCTTTCCTTCCACCAAACTGTTCTCGGGACAAGCCACGAGGACGAAGCACTCCACTTCAAGGAAATTGGCCAGCTTGGCAGGATTGAGTTTGCCAACACTGATGGTATAACTTTTCTTTCTTCTACTTGCAAGTAGGCGACGGAGATGGGATATTAGCGGGAGGTAGGACGCTTGTAGGACGCGTGTTCTTTAAATTGTGTGGGATGCACAACATGGTATGAATACTCACCGACACCTAGCGTACCGACCAATATACCGAATACATCTGCATCTCGCGCCTTTTGCACAGCCGCGTACCGTCGCATCAAGAGTCTGTTGGTCCGCCCTGAAGCGAGGGACGCGCTTCCCTTGCGCGGGTCGTAGGTGTATACCTACAGACGATGGATAGAGTGATTAGGAATCGAAGAGTCGAGAAGAAGAGGGATGAACATACATCGCAAGCAGCATTTGTCATGAGCAGGTTTGTCAGGCCTAAACTCTCTCCGCCGATGTAGAATATCGTGGTTTGTTCCAGGTGGGTATCCTCTGTATCCTCTGGCGCTTTCGTAGCAGTACTTTTTGAGTCTTCGGGAGTGGATGAAGCTCCAGGATACGAGATGATAGGTATTTCGTCGTATAATACAGGGATGGGCGGGGTCCTCTTGCTCAACTCCTCTCGCAGTGTTTTCAAGAGAGCATCTTCATCATAAAGCGTAAGTTTACTATTGCCTACATTCTGGAGAGAAAGGTCTCACCGGCGATGTGGGTAAATATGACATGGTGTTTGAGTAATACCGCCTTCTTTTTGGACTCGTTCACTTCATCGGCTGTCTGTGAAGAATCGAAGGCGCGCAGGAGTTCCCCTATGCATGCGTCGACGTCTAATTTCTGTCGTCCGAACACATATATGACGGGAAGGCGGGAGGTTCTGAACAGCTATCTATGAGTTATTTTTCATAGAATATCATAGAGTGATTGCGCACAGAGTCATGCATGCGTATCCATAATGTACTAGCGCGTCTGCGTTGACGTGTTGCGCTGCGACTTCGTCTACGCAACAACTGGTTTAGGTAGATCGACGAAAACATGATATACCTAAATTAGATAATATGGCGGCGGAGAGCTAGATTATCAGAACATACCTTCCGTACGACGTATCGGCCAATACATAGAGCTCTGGTTCTCTCTCGGTGTCTTTCAGATCAGATGTGGGTGTTTGTTGCGAACTGGGATCCACATTCGAAAGTGAACCTGCGTCTACCGCCAAGGTAGACGCCGATGCGACGAGCTTTCTGGATTGTCTTCGTAGCTCTGATATCCGTCGTGTAAGATGTCGAAAGATGGGCACTGAATCGTGAAGGAGTTCATCGGGAAATTGTAGAGCAATCTGTTGATAATATCGAGTTCAGTCAGATCTTCTCAAGTTAAATGGGCATTTTCTCGTGTAAAAATAGAGAGAGAGAAAGGCACACACACGCTTGTATCCTCCTTTCACCAGCTCCTGCGCTGTTCTTTCGATCTCATAGTAGTCTGTAAACTCAAATCCAGCTGTAGATGGCCCGACGTCTTCCTCGCTGATATCAATCGTACGTGTAATTGCATCTTCTCCTGACGCTGAGAAGGAGGTTGTTTGTTCTGCAGTCATGGAGAGGTTCCTATGATGGAGTTCAAAAGACCAACAGCAATCATGAACGCGGGCAATTACCAGAAAATCCGAAAGTGAAGAAAACGTCACGTGCATCACCAACTCCCCTATTTTGCCTCAGCTCATGATTGCATGATCCTCTATGCTCGAACTCGAGAGTATTCATTATAAAATAGAAAATTCAATCGATCGATGTGTATGCGCAGAAAACATCCCCCATCGCAAGATCTGAACTATAACATATTCAATACTTACACTCAGCACTGCAGGGGTAGCAAGTTCTGCACGTGATTCTCGCCACCAAAATCCTGGTCTTCGCTCGTCATTCGAATGTCCCTTCCTTGCCTCTAAGCATCATCACCATTACCTATAATCTGGCGTTGCCGACGTCGATGTCGAGTCCCAAGGAACGTCACTACTGGGCCCAATTGCGTGCGGCTTTGACTGCTGGCCGATGGCGCGCGTCACACCCCGCAAAAGCCCCAAACGGCACCACCGCATTACCATGGCCCGAACTTCTGCGCAAGTTCAACAAGCATTGCCCAGGATACAGAGACATATCAGAATTAGCTGCATTGACACAAGCGCTGGCACTGCTTCTAAGCGCGCGTTATGAAGATGATGACGAAGATATTGAAGTTTCCATGCCGGCTGTGGAGCAGCAGGGCAGTGATGCGGAGGTGGCAAGCCAGAGGGGGGAGCTGGACATAGATGGTGAATGCGTTCTCTTGGAGGAGAGAATAGAAGAGGCGTTAGTGGGATACGAGCTTCTGAAAAGTCTAGGACCGACCAGCTTCGATGTACGTATTTCTCCTCATTTTTGACCGCATTCATTTATCGTCTTGTAGTCAATAAATCTTGCACTAGCATACTACGCATACGCACTCAAGAGACCCGAAGAATGTCTGTCGCATCTTCAAAAAGTTCCCAACCTGCTGCAATACCAAAGCCTTATACCCACTTCTCCCGACTCCGCACGCACTTCTCAAAGTCTTAGTATACCGAGCACCTATGCACCATCTACGTCTTCTTTTGCAGCTAGTTTTGCGTCGACGTCAAGTACAGATGGAATTATTCCCGAGGTTCGCGATGGCAGGGCATGGGCCATAACCGAAACGTTTAGGTCATTGTGTTTACAAGGTGCCTGCATTCAAGTGATCTCATCCATCTTAAATTGACCTCGTCATAGGAATGTCTTTTGAGCAGTTATATCCCTCCGATTCATCAAAGGCCATTAATGCCTACCGCCAGGCGCTTCCGCTTCTCGCTACGCTGCAACTGGAGCTTGGCTTTACCCCCAATTCCTCTGTCCCTAACGCCGAGAAGTCACCATACAGATCCTCAGCGTCACAGGATACAGTACTGTTCAACCAAATGCGAGAACTGTGGAGATGGGTAGAAAGGCTCCTATGGCGCGCAGTGATATTGAGCGCGAAAACCTGTGACGTATTCATTGATGGCGCCGATGCCCCTTCTCAAGGTAATATACCCAGTCCACCGCTAGAATCGCGCACGTCCTCTACCTCTACCGTTACTCCTGCAACTACGACACCCCGCACAACGAGCAACAGTCTATGGACGTGGCTTACACACTATAGTGCTTGCAGCGCCTTGTGGCCCCCTACTTTCAGAGCGAAGCATCGCTCAACCGTCTCTGTGATTCACTTGCGTGCGTTCATTTTGAGGTTTGGTGGAATTCCACCTCCCTCACCATCTCCCACTCCTGCGCCATCCAATCCCTCATCAGGACGCTCCTCCGCGTCCTCTGGTTCAGGACAGAAGCAGCAGCGATCCTGGAGGACAGAAGCACTTGAGGTGGTTAAAGCATATCGCACTATCCTTACCGCGTCAACGCGCTTCCAAGGGCGGGCAAAAGGAACGTCAAAGTGGAAGAGTTTGTCGAGCTGTGCATCGCGCTATGGGAGGCTGGATGGGTCGTCAACTACAAAAGAAAACCAAGCAGTAATGGGTGGGAGAATATTGGCGAGGATCTTGGGACGATCTGGGTCATTGACGTATGTTTTCATTCTATTTTCTTGACCCACAAAATTGGCGCTAAATGAATGAACCAACGGGAATAGACCTTGCAATGGTCTCAAACTCTCACCTTCAACTCATCTCTTATTCTACGGCATCTCACTAAAATTCTATACCTCTCTGCCACCTCAGCACTATCACCCGCACCTCAGAACCGCCTTCTCGCAAAGCGGACCTTGAAACTATACATTCAAGTCGTGGGCAAGGCATGGGAGGCGAGCAAAGAAGGCGTCGGAGAGGACATGGACACAGACGCCCGGTGGGTCGAGACTCTCGTTTTTGGCGCCCGGATGCTCGCAAGTGAGACTGCGCGCCATTTCCGCGAGGGCGTTGTCGTCGATCCGTTGCCGTCCTCTACCTACCCACAAGGAGATTCTGCGGCGCATTCCGTGCTTTCGTCGTACTTTGCGGGACATGCGCCTGCAGGTGCAGAGCAACAGGGACAACAGTCGATGGGGCCATCGTACCCGCATGCACCGCTGGAGGATGACGAAGCGCAGATTGAGGATGTGCGGGAGGCCGCTCGTGTTCTGGAGAAGGCGCGTTTGCGGTTGGATGAAAGTGATGTTCGCCTCGTTGCGGATGTATTATTGGCGGAGGGCGTTGTTTGGGGGCTGCTAGGTGTGATCAGTGAGTTGTCTTTACTCCTTTCTATATCCTTATTTCCCCCTCCTCTGTCTCAGCTTGTTCTTCCAAGTCTGTTTGCCCCGCCCTTTTATTTCATTAACGCTGTGCGTTGCTTCCTAATGGATTTAATCATTTTATTTTTGCCCTATTTTATTTTCAAGTGAATTGACCTATTACATAATGTTCAACAGGCCAAGATCCCCTGAATAGACCGGCGCATCTTCAAACCGCTCATACCGCCCTGTTGCGTTCCATTCAGACCAATCCAACACCAAGCGCCTATTATCATCTCGCGCTTTCATTTGCGCGTCGTATTCCATCTTCTTCAGATGTACCTCCAACGGTCATTCACCCATCAAAGTCTACGCCTGAAGAGACACGACCCGTTGATCCTTACAAACATACGCATTCACTGACACGCGCCCTGGAATGTGCTGGGCTTGCTGTTGAAGGGCGTCCAGCGGATGTTCGATATTGGCATCTCCTGGGCCTCTTACTGAGTGCACAAGAGAATTGGGCTGGTGCGCGGGAGGTTTTGGAAAGGGGCGCAGCGTTGGACTTTTTCGACGCGGATGAAGAGGTGAATGCTGAGGAGTCACAGCATGCGAGTAGCGGGACTGAGGACAACGAGAGTGAAGATAGTGAGGAGGAGGATAATGCAGGACCTGGTGATGCGTTTGTTGTGCTCGGTGCAAATGGTACGGACCGCCAAGTTCCGAATGGCAGCGCGTCGGTCCCCAAGCGAAAACGCAGATCGACCATCGTTCCTAATGGAAACGGCGGTGCTGGTACTGTTACGTCGGCCCCCACCGGGACAACAGTATTGAACCCAAGCGCGACATCCCTTCCGCCCGCGTCGACCATCCTGACATACCTCCACCCAACTCCAACACAGCGGACGGAAGCGTACGCCTTGACGTTTGATCAGTATCCACCAGCCCCAAGCGTGTTATTCGAACGACACTTGCAGCTGCGCATGACGCAGGTTGCATTGATGGAGGTGATGAATGGGGCCGAGGGCGCAGAGGAAGGGTGGCTCGAGGTCTTCGCATGGACCGCAGAAAGACGTCGTGAACTGAGGAACGGCCTCGATACAGCTGTGGGGGAGAGGAAGGATTTTGCTCCTACTCCCGTCGGAGTCGAACCTCCGCAGCCCGAAGAGAAGATCGCGAAGATGCGAATGTACCAAGGCCTGAGCGTCAGTGCCGCCAATATGACCTCAAACGTGACCCCAAACACTATGTCTGCATCCTGGAATGGGACCATGACACATCAATCGCTGGAAGTGCCGATTGGCATCATGATCTCCCCAGCAACTCCAGAGATTGATACGCATGAAGAAGTTCAATTCGTAGAGGAACCAGTGGTGGTTTCTGGTGTATATGACGAAAAGGACGAGGGGAGCCTAAGAGGGAGACGAGCAGATGGACAAGACCTGCAGAGCAATCAAGCCATCGATATGCAGAAAACACCGAGCCTGCGGGAGAAGGAAATACTGGTGTCTAAAGCCATATATAGCCCCGCTAATGGCACTCTATACCCCAAGATCAAGCGTTCGATGTCGAGCGAAAGAGGGACAGGGGACACATCCAAGTCGAAAAAGGTGCAACAGATGCTTAAAAATCGGGTCCACAAAAGTCGGGCTGGGATAACAGCAGTTTCGCGCAAGATTGGGCACGGTGTTGTGAAAAATGGAGGTTTAAGGCGCTCGACTTCTACCCCAGGTGCGTACGGTTGTCGTTTTACCCAGTCAAGAATATTTATTAACCGGATATTGACGTAAAGATTTCCACGCTGCATTACAGCCAACATCATACCAGGCTTCGTCTATACATTCCCGCCGCCGGCTGTCCTCTATCATCCATTCCTCCGACGAGCATGAGCGCGGACTCACGGATACACGTACGACAACGCCGATCCAGGGTGAGTGGCCCACTACGCCATCGCCGATGCCATCCTCCGCTACGTCGTCGCATCGCGATTTTAGTAGTCAGACAAGTACTGCAGTCTCTAACGGAACCCCTGGTTCGCGCAATATGCGAGAAGACCGTTTAATGAGCGACTTGTGGTTAATGTCGGCCGCGACATTCAGAAGGCTCGGGAAGATAGAACATGCGAAGGGCGCAATTCAGGAAGCAGAACTGAGAGATGAAACAAATCCGAACGTATGGGTCCAAGTGGGTGTCGTTTCCTTCTTTTTCAAAAACTGCCCTTCCTTCTCACCAGCTGACTGCTATCATTGATCTCAGCTCGCCTTGTACTACGCCGCATTGCGATTATATCAACAAGCTGTGGATACCCTCCAGAAAGCACGTTTCATCTCTCCCGATGATGTTGCGGCCACTGTACATCTCGCTCGTTTATACCTGGATCCAGATGTGACAAGCAAACTTTTGCATTCAAGCGCCAAAAAAAATTCTATTCCTGCACAGCCCCCTCACGCCTCATCTCCATCATCTCCGTCAATTCCACAGGATTCTGCAGCGTCGTGTACAGAGACTAGCTCGCCGCCAATACCCATCCCAAATTCGACCTCTGACACAGATCTTGCGACAGGCATGCTCGCACGTCTCGCAAAGGCTCGTGGATGGGATGTTCCTGAAGTGTGGTATTTCTTATCAAAGGCATATGCTCTGCAAGGTAGGAAGGAAATGGAACGGGAGGCCTTGAAAGCTGCGTTAGAGCTTTCAGAAGGGCGTGGAGTAAGGGATATTGGAAGGGCATTGGGTTGGTGTCTGTGATCTTTTGGGACGCTAATCTTTCGGACGAGGTTAGTGAACTTATCATGGACGGTGTTTTGCGTGCGATATTTCTTAGTTTATACCCTCCATCTAAAGCATACTTCTTTGCCTTGAATTACGCATATGATCTGGAATAATCTTAACCCACTGACTCTATCAGCCCACAACACGAGCACATCATATTTCAGCAGGGATAGCGACAGACTGACAGGAACCATCCTCGTCCCACAAAAATACTAGAAATTTCAGGGGACATTCTCAGTAAGTATGACCTTCTTTAGGCTGCGGGGAGCTTCGGCGAGCGGCGCAATTTAGAGGGCCCGAATGCCCTTTTACTTGGAACAGTATCCGTTCCAGGAGCAATACCATCGATATTGGTACAGTTCTGCGAGACGATATTTTTGATCTTGTTCTTGACGACGATTGTTACAAGGTCAAAGCTATAACACGTAGTGTTAGAGTTATCAGCTATTGGGAAGATACCCAATCAATATAAGACTTACTGTATTCCGTCATCTGCATCAGCGTCGTCGGTGTCCAGGTCCAAATCCTCTCCGAGGAGAGCGCCGATCTCTTGAATATCCTATTAGTTTTCAGTTGATTCAAGTAAGTGATTGACATGAAAATATGTTGACACCCTATTTACCCAAACAATAAGAACAGATTCAGTACTGTTTTTAGCGAATTTTTTGAGCAAGTCAGTGACACAATCATCGTCGGTATTCTCATCAGCACCGCTGAAAAAAGTAGAGTTGATGCGTTAGGTCTGCCAATGTAAACGGCCCTTCAATTAGAACATACCAGCTGGTGTCAATGGGAAGGCCAAGCGCGTCGGCTGTTGGCTGCGTCGTAGAAAGAGTCTCAAAGCAGACCTCGCTGTCATCATTACGAGGACACATAATGATCTTGCCAATGTTCAATGTCGAGAATAGCTGTCGACATAAAGTGAGCAACGTAAGTATTCGAAAATGTGATATCAAGGATTAGTCGACTGACCGCTGGAAGGCATTCATTTGCGCGTTGTAACCCTACAGGGGTGAGGCCGGGACGGCTCAGCGACGGTTGTTCAGCGTTTGTGATGATATAGATGGGGTTCGTGATCGAAAGGATTGGCTGTACGCAAAGCAGGAGCCCAACGATAATTTTAAAGGTGGAAGAGATCATGTTTGCTCTGCTAGGTATGAAGGGCTTGGCATTCTTCAATATCAGGGAGAGTAGCTTTTATACTGATGCCTCAGGGAAGAAATAGGCGCATCGAAGCATTACCGTGGTATATTTTATGATTCCGTCGCTTCGCCTGGCAGAAAAAAGAGTAAACATGTGAAGTTTACTGACATTGGGATATCGAGGCGGCCATACGAAGAAAGAAGTTCTCTATAGATGTCAATGAAGCTGAGGACAAAGGAGACGGAGAAATCTTTTGTTCTGAGGTGAAGCACACGCTATGCCATTTGTGAACATGATACTTTCTCAGTTTACCGCCGATTCAGAGCGAAGTAAAAGTTAGATGCAAGAATTCAGTGAACCCAGAGATTTAAAATTCTCAATGACGGTTTCCGTCTTGACCCTCTTCCAGAAGCGGTGTTACGGCGGTATCGGAAATCCATTTTTTGGCGGCGTAAGAACTATCGGGAATGCATCTCAAATACGCTCTTCCGTCTAACCGACTCCCGACTCTAACGGAAGAGAAGCGACCTAAAAGACAGCTCCTTTCTTTTACCGTCATCGACAGCATCTGCTTGCTCATCTGGCCATTGAAATCTGCTCCCACACCCTAGAAGGCTCTGCTACCGTTATAATTCATGGGACTACCTCTATACTCACGTTCAAGTTGTTGAGCGCTATGTACCTCTTTTTTATTTGCCACACTTATCAATGGTTTAATTATTACGGACTGCCCCCAAGTATGTAAGCGAGGCTGGGGAATAGCCAATAGTGCTGTTACATCTAAGGCATAAGGCTTCGGTTAAGCCTGCTGCACGAGGAATAGAAATAAAATCGTTTCCATTCTATGAAATTGTATAGATTCCAAACACTTTTCATCAGAAGTGATATGCAAGAGTATAGATATTTAGCGCCCATACTCGGCGCTTCCCAATTACACTCTTGCGCAGGAAATACCGGCCCGGTCTTTTATGAACCTATTAATAACAAGTGAGAAACTGAGGGAAGGAGATAGGGAAGATGATGACTTAGTAGGCCATTACCTCGGAGAGAATGAATGGATCTCGAGGTTTTGATGTCTGAGGAATTAGACCAATACTTGAGGCCTGAGCCTGAGGCCTGAGGCTCTGTTCAAAAGTTTCTACAAAAATTGACAAAAACATGGGAGTTTCCCTTCGATTTTGAAATTCGGCCAGAGTCTAGCGACTATTCAATTCAATACTACAACGATACACTCTACTTTGGGTTGATGAGTATCTTGATAACAAAACCTTTGATAGATGCATAGCCTCAAATATCAGTTCCCCAGGCTATGTTGTCTTACAAGGACGCTTTTAGATTGCAACCAACTACAACTCTACTTGGAGTTTACTGCTATCGCTTTTATATATTAGCACTATTATACCACTTTGTCTGTTTCCTGGACATAACCACCATGGCTGCTCCCCCTGTATATCTGAAAACATCTGACATGGTACCGAAAGTTCTGCTTCCCCTGACGAAATGTACCCCAGAAAAGATCTTGAACATGACATGGGGAAAGCGGGAGGATTTCTGGAGCGGCGAAGAGGTTCAGAATGAGAGAGGCGAGTTTTTGCAGAGCTCATTCGACGACCGCGATTGCACGAATATGCGGCCAGAGCGCCACGGTTTATTTGGAACGGTTTTGTTGGCGTTCCGTGAGCATAACCATCTTGTTCTGAGGCAGGTTCTATTTCGATCTAGGCGGAGATATTGCTTACGGGAATGAGAATAGGCCGGACGATGTGTGGATTGCAATTCTTACGCAGATCAGTTTCTAGTGAGTTTTCTCTCTTGCTGGATATGGTAAAGGCCCACGACAAAAGTTTTAAATATTAATCGTGGTCGATGATGATAGCGTCAACTCACACGTAGAAGACTTACGTTCCAAGTTTGTCGCGCATGAAGGCAAGAAGACACTTCACGTCGAAGTTGATAATTTTTCATTCGAGGAAATTGCAACAGCAATGGTTCTTGCAATACATGGCAATGTAATTTGGTATTATTCTATTATTTTTTGACCATTAATTTTATTATTGCTTCAGGTGGTGGACAAGGATCTGGCGAAATGGATTCTTCCTGACTTTTCAACTACGACCACGAATGATACAATTGTTTCCGCGGGGCTGATGATGGCTCTCCTTAAGCAGTATGTGCTTCCAGCTAACGATTTGATACTCCATTGACAATCTTCGCTTATATGACAGTTACTTTACCTATGAGGCCTCGTGGACCTGTGGCATTCCTTCCATAACAATTGAAGGGTCGAAACAAGATTGGGAGAAGATCCTTTTGCGCATTGACAAACTCGAAGAACTTGGTCAAGAACCAACCGCTTGGGCCGCTCTTCTCCGTCCCATCCTCGGGCAATTTGTTAGAGCCATTGAAGGAAAAGAAAACATCGAATTCTGGAAAAAAATCGTCAGCTACGATGACGTGTGCGGTGGGCCGTATGTATCTGGATGGATCGCTACGTTCTGCGTTTGGTCGGATAAGGGCAAGTGGATGGGGCCCCGCTTGCCCTGCGAAGGTCACCCTAGCCAGTACGCAATTTGGGCCAGAGGAAGAGGAATGGACGGGAAATCTCAAGAGGTCAGATCTGCGTCACTGCACATAGGACGTCTTCCAGTTGGATTTTGCGATGTTGAGCTTACACTCAAGTATCCCAAGCCTAAGGGGGATGTCAAATGTACTATCGTCGCTGGAAATGTTGCGGTGGACGTGGAAGGAGTTACCGTGCGCCCGGCACCCGGGTGGTTTATGTTTGTACAGGCCAAAGAAGTCGGGTCCGGCGACTTGCGAGGTGCATTGAAGATGGCTAAAAGTCGATCGGACAAATCAAAGAACAAGGGGACTAAGAGAAAAAGATGGACAACCTAATTGGAAAATTCACAGAATCAAAGAAAGGTGGCCAAGGAGATTCAGTAGCAGGTGGAAGGGGCTTAAGAAAAGTTACTCTGCGCTCGATTCTCAACATTATATTTTGTCGTATCTAGCAGCTGCAGCACGTTTGTAAATAACACTGTAAAACTGTAACAGAGAGGTTTGGTACTTACTGGATACATACAAAAATCCCCAATGTAGGAGGTGCTTTTATCAACTTGAATCATGTTGTTGCCACCAAGTTTGGTTCAGACTCCGCACGGTGCGGCTGTGCAGATGGTCTCACGGTCATACTGAAGTACGCATTATATCGCGTGCGGGTCAAATTTTATAATCATGACTCTTCCACTCACTTCATCTACGGTTTCTTTATCTTCCTCTGTAATTTTGCGTCTTGGGCTTCCGACATAATACCCAGCAATATCTATATCGTCCTATTTTTTTTTACCATGGGTGCCTACTACGACGAGATCGAAATCGAGGATATGGTCTGGGATGAGGAGAAACGGGTCTATCACTACCCTTGTCCCTGCGGAGATCGTTTCGAGATTTCAAGACGCCAACTCGCTGATTGTGAAGACATTGCAACATGCCCGAGCTGTAGCCTCATTATTCGAGTGATATTCGATCCGGTGCGTTAGCATCTCGCGAAGGCATTCCATTTTATGCTGAATACTCGCCTTTTCAGCTCGATTTCGAAGATGAACCTCCGGATGACGAAAGTTCTGGGGAAGAGAACGAAGAGGATGATGAAGAGGATGATAGTGACGATGAACTTTTTGAGGACGCCTTGGAGAAGCTCACCCTCGCCGACGAAGCACCCAAAGTCGTTTCTGTTTCCGCTTGAGCTGTATATTTTAGGCTATCATGTATATTCATTGTGAGTCTTCTCGTCGTCCTTTGAACCATTTCTAACAAGCTATGTCAGCTGTATTTTTAATGCATCGTCCATATGGGCTATCCTTGTATTGCTATACGAATGAAGGCATCACAGCTGTTGCCAGGCCGTCAACCTCTTTCAGCTTCGCATACCCAGACGACGACCAGACTTTGTTGACCAGACTTTGCTAAGTCCGCCACTAAAAAATCTGGGGCTTATATACGAAAGAGCGTTCTCAACACATTGTGGACCGATGGCATTCATGGTGACTTACTGGGGGAAAAAGAGTGCAACCTGAGGCCTTCGAAAGACGATATCTTTGCATGTGGAGGAAGATAGTTCATAGCTCCGGAATCTCCGATACCGGTTGAAAGTACAAAACCGCTACATGCTATCAAAGCTTTCCGAGAATAATATGGATCCGGGCCCAAAAGTCAGTTTACGCTTTATGGAAACTTCAAATTAACGTGCCATATTCATTATATTCGTATTAGTCTTCTTCAAGCAGCAATTATGCAAGAGAAATCAAAGGAACACATCTATCTGATTCACGACCAAAAAAATGTGTAGGTAGGTGGAAGCACCCTCGATGGTTCGGCATCAGGAATCCGCGTTCCCCAACGCGGAACGCCGCTTTCATTTGTGCGATCCCGCGGTGGGTTAGTAATCCCATTCTGTATGGACTTGAGATTTAGAGGTTGAATAGACGGCGGCGATATGTCAGCAAGGGCACGGTTGAGATCACTGGACACAGCCAAAGAAACTGGTGCGATTGGAAACGGGGTCAAACGAAATCGCCTCCTTCGTCGCAAAAATAATATTCCCAGACCGCCGAGAATAATAAGGGCGCCTAATGTAGCGCATGTGGCTTCGAGGGCGGCTCTATACGCCTTACTACTGGCTGGGGAAGGGGTGGGGGTGGGGGGTACAATGGTAGTCGGAGGAGTGGAAGTTGTTGGTATACTGCCGTTTTGGACCACCAAGAAGTCAATGCTTAGAGGCGTATCTTCTGCAGTTCCATTATAGACAACTTGGAGGTTGTGTAAACCCATGGGGAGGGACGTAGCTTGGAACAACACTTGATGATACGCGAAATTCGTGCCGCCAAGTGGTTCAAAGGAAGTAAGGTTTTGGCCATCAATGGAATAAGTAGATAATGCATGGGTTCTAGCAGGTGGTATAATCACACCGTACCATGTAATAGATGTTCCTAATCGAGTGTATTTTTAGCGCCCGCAGATAAATAGAATTATCGGCAATAATCCTACCTATAAAAGAAAAACCGACGTTGGCGCCCGTTTCATTCGTAGCGTGTTCGACACCAGAGTGACCAGACGTTGAATCCCATATACCGACGTAACGAATTTCAGAATCTTTATCGTCTACATAAATGTTTTCGTTTTCCCAACTCGCGTCCAGCACTGGAGCGTATTTGATATAATCAAACCAGAACGTCTGGTTTCCTGCTATCACAGTCGTCTGTAGGGTGACAGTATGGCTCCCGTCATCTGCGGCAACATCGTTGGCACAAAGCTTCCAATTATTCGTCGGAATTGGTGTATCGCCAGCCTGAGAAACATTGCTATTGATACCAACACCGTCGAGGAAGCAGTTCCAAGTTGGAACCACCCCGTTTGAATTGTCTTGGGCGATTGTTCCATATAACAATACTGATGATCCTGTTTCAAGGGCATTAATTCTAACTTGTCGGCTAGAAATATACAGAACACCAACCGTTGAACGTGAATGATAGGTTTGCGTTGGAGTTGACTCCATGCAAAGTATTATTCCATGCTGGCCCATAAATTCCTAGGTCCTGATTCTGTCCCAGGAACCATGGGCCTCCCGAATATTCAATTCTTGCATCGCTGTCATCGACCAAAACGAAGCGGGTGGACATTCTTGAGTTTCAACAGGGAGGGAGGGAGGGGATTAAGTGAGCAATGCAGTCGTTTTAAGACCTCCCACAGACGTTACCAGCTCAATCGCTCGATATGTACGCCGATGTAGTGGGTCCTTCAGATCAGTGTAACGGTGTTCTAAATAAGGTTTCGTACATGTGTCCGAACTACTAACACCTCCCCTGTTTTGACAACTCCGCCAAGTATGTTTGACTTCTATGTTGTTTGAATATTATCAGTGATTTTTTACCAACCTTCTTTGCCCATTTACTCTTCAATCCACCACTTTCGTCGACTGGAATTCATAACATCCGGTATCGGGCAATTTTATCATTAGATTTTTTATCTTCTTTCACCTCACTTCGTTTCTGCTTATAATTAGTACGTTGGAGGCGTTCTGTTGGCACTGTTTCCTTTATACTATGAATACTTCACTAGTTAATTAGTCAAATTAAGACTATCATCCATCTTCATACTCACCGTACCGTCTGTTTAGATAGCAACACACATCTACATGATCGTGTATCCCCGGTTCCGCTGACTGCCTCGCTTCGCGAATCGCCAGTGGGTCTGTTTTTGGCTTGAGGTACCCTCCCCTTGATTCGGCCTCCTCCCTGTCTCAGTTCCAGGCTCGCGGCCTCGTTTCTTCATTTTTATCTCCCCGCTCCATTCCGAGTCCAAGACTTAGAAACTTGATTGGGCAATGAGCGCACGGTGTGATGCACTTGACCCCACTGACTAATACTGACTAGTACTGACTATGGACCCGTTCAAGTGATGTTGAAATTCATATGGCGCCTAAACACATCTTGTGAAAATGGTATAACTTTCTGATATGGCTGGTATGAGGCCTTCGTATAATTTGGCCGTGCATCTTTTTGACCCCCGTAAATCACGAACTTTCGGGTGCATTAGGTTTTAGATGAAACTTGAAGAGAAACAATTACAATGAACAGAATTAGGTTTGTTCATATATTCGATTTGTTGATGTTAACTCTCTCATAAAGATGGCTGACCAAATTTGTATTCTTATCAGATTCCGAGCAGATGAGAATTTGAGCACACTCAGTTCCATTTTTGTGTATAAGCTCTTATCAACATCATGACTATGTAGAACATGCTATGGACGCCCTTCCACCACTACTGGCCTAGGAGAAGATTCAGAATCGTCTCCGTCATGTTGTCATTTAGCCTCGTGACCTGCCCCTCTCAAAGAATAAGTCGACCTCTGGAGGGATCCTCAAAGGAATATACCTATCTGATTCACAATTTAGATAATGTGTAGGTAGGTGGAAGCACCCTCGATGGTTCAGCAGCTGGAATCCGCGTTGTCCTACGCGGAACGCCGCCTTCACTTGTGCGATCCTGCGGTGGGCTAGTAAACCTATTCGGTATGGACTTGAGATTTTGAGGTTGAATAGCCGTCGGCGACATGTCAGCAAGGGCATGGTTTAGATCACTGGACACAATCAAGGAAAGCGGTGCGATTGGAAACGGGGTCAAACGAAATCGCCTCCTTCGTCGTAAAAATAATATTCCCAGACCGCCGAGAATAATAAGGGCGCCTAAGGTAGCACAGGTGGCTTCGAGAGCGGCTTTGTGCAAATTGTGCGCCTTACTACTGGCTACGGACATTTTATTGATAGATGGGGAAAGGGTTGGGAGTTTAATGGTGGTGGTTGGAGTCGTGGAAGTTGTTGGTATACTGCCGTTTTGGATCACCAAGAAATCAATGTTTAGAGGCGCATCTTCTTCAGTGCCGTTATATACAACTTGGAGGTTGTGTGAACCCATGGGGAGAGACGTGGCTTCGAATAAAACTTGATTATACGCTAAATTCGTGCCGCCAAGTGGTTCAAAGGGTATAGGACTTTGTCCATCAATGGAATAAGTAGATAATGCATGTGGTTTCTTGAACGACGACTCTACAATCATAGCGTACCATGTGATGGAAGTCCCTAAAACAATATGCTTTTAGCTTCGAGGAAAATGAGTATAGGTGATAATCTAACCCATGAAAGAGAGATTGACTTTGGAGCCTGTATGATTGGTAGTTTGTCCAGGTCCGTCGATCTCCCATATACCATCATAGTGAATTTTCGCATCGGTGTCGTCTATATAAATAGCTTCATTGTCTAAACGCGCGTCTAGTGATGGGCTATATTTGATGTAATCGAACCAGAATGTTTGGTTACCTGGTATCACAGTGGCACTCAAGGTGATGGTGTGTGTGCCCTCCGCTATGGTAGAGTTATCGTTGGTACACAATACCCAATCATTCGTAGGGTTTGGAGCTTGCATCGGGGCTGGATCCGCGCCGGCATTTAAATTGTTATTGCTGATAGCAACATCATCAAGAAGGCAATCCCAAGAGGGGGTTTCGTCATTCAAATTGTCGCTGGCGATTGTTCCGTATAACCATATTGAAGATCCTACATATATGTGCAATCAGGACAAATTTTTGGCTTGGATAAAAGGTCTATGGCTGGATAGCTTGAAGACACACCATTGTAAGTGAAGGATAGGCTTGCGTTAGAAATAACTCCGTGCAAAGTGTTATTCCATACTGGTCCAAAGGATCCTATGTCCTGGTTTCGTCCTAGGAACCATTGATCTCCCCCATATTCAATTCTTGGGTCGGTATCATCGACTAGTATGTAGCGGGAGGACATTGTTGGGGATTCCACAAACAAAGGCCTCCTTTAAGACTTCCCATGAGCGCTAAGTTTATGTTGAGGGTACCTTTCAAACATGTTTTTATCAGATAATGTTATCTCATCTCATTTTCCTTTGTCGGAAACCTGCTACTGATATTGCTAATATGCATATATACCTGGGTTGGTGAAACGAAGCAACTTGCCTCACTTCGTCTGCACACACGGCAATGCATCATTTTGTTTCGCTCTCTATTTTGACTCAATCACGGCCTTGTCCCTGTGTTCAGTCTCAGAGACTCAGCTCATTTTGTCTCCTGAAAAATCTCGTTTCAATATTTTCAGTTTACAGTCACGAGGTGTGGGCAGTGCAAGCAGGGCCTAGGGAATAAAACTTTCGCTACAAGTCCCCATATCGAATTTGCACTAAGTAGTTCTGATTTTGTTTTGACTGATAACTTAATTGAAACGGAAACGCCGTGTGTGTATGCACTTTTGCCATGCATCTCGCCGCGGATCCCTGCAAAATTATAAATTTTCGGCTACATTAGATTTTAGACAATCATGAAAAGGAGCAACTGAAATGTACATGGAGTCCTGATGGAGACGATGCAAGAAGAGCACGACAGATATACAAAAGATGATACTTAAAATGGTTTTCGTATGTACAAGAATAGAACAACGACAACGGAACCAAATACCTTTCTGACTTGAACCACGATGGTGGATTATCTTGGAAAAGCCTATACAGCTCTTATCAATATTTGCAGGATTACACAACTTTGAGATTGGTTATCTTTGTTTCTATGAGATGATTCTTAACCTTTCGAATGGCTGACGATTCAAGACAGGTAATGTTCTTGTTACTCTGGCCAGGATGGATATTGACGGCAGAAAGGAATTTTTTAAGCCACTGAAACGGCGCATCTTCCGTTCTTCTGGCCTTCTTATCAGGACCTTCCACTGCGCGATGCATATGACGCCACACGGTAACTGATTCACCAATCTGATTGGTCGCTGTGGTCATGTCATGGGTGTGAACGCTGGTCTGCAGGAAACATGGATAAGCCTACCAAAAACCTGCCAATTAATGAAAGGAGGTCATTTATTATGCATGGTGACCAGTAGACTGTAGTCTGTGGACGTCTATGGACGCATCTTCGAATTACCCTGGGCGGGGATGGGAGCGCATGGGAATGAGCGCCGGGGGAGTAACCGCATAAGGTGTGTGGTTTGTTTTCAGGCACGCGTCCGTGCACAGAAAACGGCGGCGGTGGGTGGATCAAAACCTGCCCGTTTTCGTTCTCTTCCCCAACACGAGGCAAGGACTGTCACGAGCATCGAGCTCAACACGAGGCGCGTCAGACTTCCGTCTCCAACTTGCTCATCTACGCTCTGGCTATCTAATCCTTTTCCTTCTCTTCCCCCTCCCCCTATTTCTCCGTGGCCCAGGCCATAGCATGCCTCCGCCCCCGGCTCCTCGTCCCAGCAGTCGCGCAGGAACCCCAGCGCGACTCCTTCGCCAACAGATAACAATGACAATCCACCGTCTTCCTCACGTCTCTCAAAAGATTCGGAGGGTTATCCGTCTTGGCTTCCCAAGCGTCCCCCACCACCAGCGCCGGCATCAACTTTTCAATCGTCAATGTTAGGGGATCTTCATGGGTCATCATCACCGAGCCCAGTCGAACCAGCGCCTATTATAGGCGGCCGGAAGCCGACGCCGCGGTCCGTTCGAATAGTCAATTTGCAGGACTCGTTCGTCGGCGCTGTTGAAAAGGAGGCGCGCTTTGCACGCGAGCCGACCGACCAGACTCAGGCCGGGGTTCATCCTCCTCCCAAAGTTTGGACGCGCTCGTCTGGCGTTCCACCGGCCGCTTTCAACGCTTCAGCGCACGATGATGTTCTGCCGCTTCCCCAACCGCGGTTCAAGGCGAAGAATTTGCAACTTCAGATATTGGACAACCCCAGCAAATGGATGCGACTATATTTCTATGCTTGGCCACTATTGGTTCTATATCACATTCCGCTGCAAACTTTTTTTGATTTCAATGCGGTCTTCATCTTACTTCAGTATGTTTCTGTCAAATTTTGCTTTCTTTTGTTCTTTCTCTTGCAAGCGAATGGTTCACTGACATTTTGCCTGTCAAAACTTTAACAGAGTCGCCAAATTTCCCAACCCACAGAGTTCGGGTAGGGGTTGGGCTTTAGGTGCCGCTGCGTACGTCGCTTCTTGGCTTGCTTGGCTATTCCTCGTCTGCATCATGTATGAGCTTGTATACTCGTTTTCACGACGCTGGCGGCTGCGTACGTATTCTCCGTTTTTTCAATCTTGGGCGCCAACCTAAACTTTATTCATTATCACACACAGGCCGACCCTTAATGCTTCCCATTTACCTCTCGTCTCCGGCCTTCAACTATGCTGCCATGACTTCCTATACAAACTTCAGTTTTCTCCAACATCTTCGCTTTTCTGCCTTTGCCTCTTCGGAACACGCCGGCGCGATTCCACCGTCGCCCTCAGATCCAGACCATGATATCGACGACCTTGCTGACGAAAATCAGGGTTCGTGGAAGCAGGGACTAGCGGAGACCTGTTTCTTCTACTCCCAAAATCTAGCTACCGTCGCGCTTCTCCTGCCGCGTGCGGGATTAAGCTTGGCGTTATTGTTTGCTTTCTCCAGTGCGGCGCCTGTGCTTCCCTTCGTCGTGTCCAACAATTTTTCGAATAGAGATGGGACGTTCTTCCAGCAGGATGGCGCATTGACGGATTATGCCCGAGGATTGTTGATCGCGAACGCCGCGTGGACGGCATGGAGACTTTTGGTCCTCCTTGTATCCTGGTAAGCTTCTCATCCTTGTACTTGCGCCTAAGTATAAGGCTAACACATCCTTTGTGAACTGGCAGGCTCGGCCTCTGGGTGTCCTCCGATCAGCGGTTGGGCGGCCTCTGCGGACCACGGCATACATGGGAAGAAGCCCAGCAGGAAAAGACGCGCTCCGTGTACTCCGAAGCCGCCTCAGAATACGGCGCCTACCGGGGCAGCTTCTACCACCCGGGCGACGGCGTCGCGGACTACGGCGGCGATGAGCTTCCGTGGGAGTGGCGCGAGGCGACGCGCATACGCGTCCAGGACGCGTTCGAGTTCTGCATGACCACGCGCAGGGGCAGCGCGGGCAGCGCCGCTGGGCTGCGGTGGTCGGGGGTGCCGGTCCCTGGGTACGGATACGCGCTGCGGAACCGGCGCAGTAGGAACAAGCACAAGCGCTGGAGCTCGGCGGCGAAGGGCAAGGCGCCGTCGAACGAGAAGGCGGCGGAGGCGCCCTTCGAGGGCCTCGAGCGCGTGCTCGCGGCGGCGGGCTTCGCGGCCACCGCGTCGCCCTCGCGGCGGAAGACGCTCAGCGAGGACCTCTTCAACGCGCCTGCGCTGGCGCCGAACGTGCCGCATCATCCTACGGTTGCGCCGCTGCGCTTCGAGGACACGCAGCCGATGTCGTCGGCGAAGATGTACACGGGGCTGGAGGCGCCGAAGACGGCGAAGCGGAACTCGAAGGACAAGATCCCGGGGTCGTCGACTGCACCTGGTGCGCCTCTGATGAACTTGCCGTATCCGTTCTCGAAACCGGGTTCGGGCCATGTGTCGTCGAAGGATTCTGTGCCGTTCCCTGCTAGCGGCTCTGGTGCGGATATGCTGAAGGCCAAGGCGAGCCCGAGCGTAACAGGGTCGTCCGGGACAACAGGTTCCACCGAGAGCGGTTCCGGGTCAGGCAGCACTCAGGAGGAGGAAGATGAAGAAGAGGAGGAAGATGAAGATGAAGATGCCGAAGAACTCGATGATGATGATGAGGAGGAAGACGCCGATCTGCTCAGCGAAGAACCCTCTTCGGGACGTGCATCTGGCTCCATGTCCTCCCTCGGCCAACCGATCTCGCCTTCCCGAGCGTACCTAGGCAGGCATCGTCCAGTAGGCGCGGGCCACAGTCGCAACATGTCCGGCGTCTCCTCTGCGCTATCCGGCGGCTCGCACGTAAATAGCCAAAGCATGAGCTCGTCCCACGGGACGAAGAGCGTGGCCGGCATGTCCCTCGTCACGCAGAGCACGGGCAACCACGAATCGACGGATTCAGAATTCGGGCCCGATGGCAGAGAGCGCGCGAGCCTGAGCCAAGGAAGCCCCATGGCGCGTAGCTCGCCTCTTGCTGGTGCTAGTGGTGCCTTTCCTATGCCGCCTAGGCATCCGCACCCACAGGGACAAGGCCGGGGCCGCAGCGCAACTGCACCATCGGGTAAAACGACATCCGCTGCTGTGACCTTGAACACGCAGAGCGCTCCGATTGCTTTCCCCAGCGTCCGGCAGCGAGGAAGGGTGGAAAGTGGAAGGGGCATCATGGTGGATCCTGCGGTGTTGTTCGGCGATCATATGAGTTCCGATTTCGATGGCCACGAGCTACAAGACGACGATAACGGCGATGGCGAGCTTGAAGATGCAGATGAAGAGGAGCAGCACGATAGTGTTGGCCTCCTTGGTGTGCCGACGAGCCCACGCACTTCCCTGCTAGGAGCTAGCAGGATCTCGCTCACCAATTCATCTTCCTCTGGCGATGCCCGTTCGCGCGCCCACTCTGCGTCTCGATCGCGACACTCTTCGACCCATGATCGCTCGCGCTCCAGGACGCACTCCTCGCAATCCGTTCGCGATCGCGCGAACTCCCTTGGCGCTTCGATGCGCTCTCTGGTACAAGGCGCTACCGCCTCGTTGACCCAGCTCGATCTCGTCATGCGCGGAGCGACGGGTCCGGCAGCTGGTTTGGGCGGCCTTGGTCTTGGCATGGGCAGCAGGCCAAGAAGTCGCGTCAATTCTTCCATGGCGCGGCTGGAAGAAGGTGTCGAGTTTTCGCCTTCTGCAACGGAGATGGCCCAGAGAGGACGCGAAGTCAGTGGGATGAGCAACAGCAGTGGGAGTGGCAGCCACACCGGAAGTGAGGACGTCATGCTGCATCCTGCCGTTGGCCGTTTCCGTCGAGAGCATGAGTTAGAGTCGGAAGGATATTCTTCAGGCGGGAGCCATTCCAGAAGTGGCAGCGAGAGTATCAGCCTGAGTACCGAAAACTACACCTTCGGACGTCCAATGATGTTTATGAGGCCTGCTCAGGGTGCACAGGAGCAGAGCCGCGTCGACGAAGAGGATGAGATCATGGTGGTCGATCGCGCCGATGGTACTCCTGGAAGACGGTCGCCTGAGCGAAGTTTGCCTATACCAATAACGACAAGGTCGGCAGAGCAAAATGGATCGTCCGCACAGCCTATATCCGAGTCTTTCACCTCCGCCTCTTTCTACTCCCTAAATCCTTCCGACCGAACTGCAAGTCCTGCCACACCGGTTCCTATACATTCTGTAACGGAGGATCGCGATCAGTCTCCATCACCACCCCATTCAGCTGAACACTCGCCCGAACGACAAGGCGTCGCTATTCCGTGGAACAATCGCGGCCTGCTCGCGCCTCCTGGTGACCGCTGGGGCCCGTCATCATATCGCCCGCTCCAGGGTGCAGCGACTACGGGCAGTGACAGCCCAGACATGATCAGCACCGCAGCCGGCAGCTTCGTCACCGCACCTGCCACCATTGAGGGCAACACAACCACGACCGACAGCAGTGGGGGACGCACAATATCAGGCAGCTGGGAAACCTCTGCCCCCACCGTCCGACGATCTGGAGTCAGGTCTGGGGGCATGGTCGAAAGACCTGGCGACGATATGGGTCTTGATGCTGGTGCATGGAGGGTGGTGTAGTCCAGTGGCAGCCGCAGCGACGATGATGATGGGAAGAAATCAAGACCAAGACATCGCCATCCATCCGACCGCGTTCTTCATTTCATTCCAGCACAGTTCTCACACTTCAATTCTGTCCTTCTCTCTTCAGCCAACCATCTTCCGATCTAATATCGACCACCTTTTCCGCGATGATCTCCTCCACATCCCCTTGGCGTTATGACGGGCATTCAATGATTCATTTGACCATTATTGAAGCCATCCAGTAGCCATCCAGTCAACGTTTTCTAATGATTTGTACCATACTCCTTCAAGTCTTCGTTTTCCGACATACGACCATCAAACCATTCCGTCAATCAGCTTCTATGCTTTAATATCTCTGCATGATTCATGCCTTTCATGTGGTGACCTCGGTCCTTACTTCATGTGTGTTATCGATGTTTTCACGTTTTTATGACTTTCTGTTTTCGCGGAACCTTACACCTCTTCTCTCCCGCTTTTGCTCCATTATCCCCTACAATGATTCTTACTATCCGTTATGCGACACCTCTATTTCTAAAACGCCACACCCTTCTAAAAACACCGTTAGCCACAATTTCCACTCTAATCCCTCTATTCCGCATTCCGTTACATTATTTTCTACCTATCCATAGAACGGTTCTAGTTTTCCTTCACGCTGTATCTCATTTCCCATTTTGGTTTCGTTCTATTCACATCATTGTCCAACTACAATTACATCTATCCACTTTTCCATTGGCCATTCCATCTACACATCTTCATCTGACATCCTACATCCATCCCCTATTCCCGCACTTCTACCATCCATTATGTTCAACCACCTGGAGCTTGTTGTCCATTGCTATATCAGCGCTTTGCATCACATTTCTTGATTAGTATTTAGACACACCCAGAGTACCTTGTCAAGTACATTATTATTTTTATGATTCAACCGTTCATCCTAATACGCTTATGATAGTACCTCGGTAGTACTTTGAGATGAAGGAAGTACTTCGCGTCATGGGGACACTTACGATTTCGCGGTAAAATGCAACATATTGATGACTGGTACATGACTGGTTGACCAGTCGATCATCATCGGCTCCCAGACCCCCAGTATCCCGCGCCCGTACCTAGGCAGAACCTTTTCGGAACCTCCGCTCCTCCTTCTGCACTAGCCTGCAGTACTCGAGTTCGATTCCGCGGTGGATTTGAATTCTGAAGTTCTGGCGCTGAGAGCCGAGCGCGTACAGATGGCCCGTCGGGCTGACGACGGTACGTCCAACATCTTCGGCTGACTTGGGTGCTTTACCTCTCCCACTAACATTACTCTCTGCTCGTCGTCCAGAATCTCATTCCACCGAGCAGCACCGCACATATATGCGCCCAGCGTGCACCGGCCACCCTATATGATATATCGCCTCCGTGATGTTCAGTTGTGCTTGCATACAGGAAGCCAGCAGGAACTTGAGAAAGTGATGCTATCGTTATGGGCGTGCGGTGGACGGGTCTGTCGGAACCGCGAAAGTTCGCCGTGGTCGGTGCTGGACTGGGAAAGAGGCGTGGGTTGCAGATAGAACGCGGTGCGGTCAAGATTTCCATGTTACCTTCGTCCTTGATCCTCTCGTCGTCTTTCCATCCCCTACACCAGCCCGCAGGCCTTCTCTTCTCCCAAGCGACACTTATTCGAACCACAATCGACTTACAGGCCCTCTCCTGTGGGCCCCGGCCTCTCTTCCGTCGCGTTCGGTATGCCGAACTTCCTGATGACCATCCGTCCTACAACCAGTCTCGGACCCTTCATTTCAACCGCTCGTCCCCATCGATCGCGTAATACCACTCCTGTGCAGCAGTACGAAGGAGTATGGCCTTCTATCGTCTGTTTCCAACCTTGTTACTTGGTCATCAATCCGTCATTCAGTCCTCCTTCGGCCTTCTGTCCATTCTCCTAAAGATCTGGCGCATCATAGACTTTCTGATGTCCATCCTCAGCATACCACAGTCCATTACCTGCGTCATTTGGAGTCTAGAGGCGCAATCGCTGTCCTTGAAACAGGGCTAACAGGGCTTTTTTTCTGCTTTGGTTCCTTGCTCCTCATGCGATATGGCTTGGACATGCCTTGCCAGCCGAATCCGAAGACGAATGAATACCGACCTCTCTACCGTCGACGACAACTTTTGTTTCTTGTATCTTGGTCAAAGTCGGTGGCCTTGCAATGAAATTCACTGGAATAGACCGTTTCTGCTTGTCGAGGTACATTCTCAGAGGTGTTTTTTGTTTCGCGCGATTGCTCAAGCTTCAGGTACTGAGATTCAAAGCAATCGTCCAGTCGTTCTGACAAATGCACTGATACGACATACCCAGATCAGACTAAAAGCGGCTAGGCAAACAGAAAAATGGCCATGATACTGTGAAAAGAGTGGTAATACACGCATAAAAGGTTAAGTTCACCAACGCGCTTCATGATACTCTCCTCGCTATGGAAGGATTGACTCATGGCGCCCAGAATGGGCGAGCGTGATGGGAAAAAGACCCCCAAAATATATACCTCGTTTCAAATGCACCTCCGCAGTTTGACTGACAGGCTCCATCGCTTCCGGATCCTTCGCCCTTGTCCACATCGCCATGTCATTTCACGCCTCTACACAAAAAACGCAATTAGAGGACCAAACGCGCGTCTCAAAGCGCCAGCAGTACAAGACGCACACGCGCTACGCAACATCCATATAGAAGTAAGCGACAACTTGAAGTGCACCCATAGTCTTACGAGGTAGTGCTTGACCCGAGCAACCGCAATCGAGGGAATCTTAAAAAAACTGGCTATTGATAGATCCTGCCTGTCGATGTCAAGGTAGGCCACGCCTACACATTTAATATATATAAGTTTCTCTTCCTTGTTACATTACTACATATCGATCGAATATTTCTTCGCCTCTCAACGTTACTAGCGCAATGGACAGGTGCGCACTGCGGACTTGCATATCCATCCCTTCAAGGATGACACACTGATATGGTTGAGGAGGTTCAAAAATCTACTCAAGGTGCGCGTTTTATCATCTATTGGACAATAGTTCCTCAGGCTTACAGATCATCTCCGATATCATGTACAGGGTAAAGCTAAAAAGGACACAATTCAGACGCGTGAAGGCAAGGCCCGAGATGAGATGGAAGGCAACTCGGACTCTAATCAAGGAAGATATTCGAGCGATCTATACCTCAAGGTGGCGCCAATTGATGAAGAAGATTTGGCTAGCGACGATGTTATCATAGCGTCAGTACTATCCTTCGTCGATTTCACCAACTGGAAGGTTAACCTTACCTGGTCTATAGTGTGATGGGTCCCACTGGAACTGGGAAAAGTACTGTGTGTATAGTTATCATTCCTCCAGAACGGCATCTAAAGCAGGGCTTCTTCAGTTTATAAGTGCAGTAGTTGGCTACGATACGGGCATCGGTCACAATCTCACCTCATGCACTACGGATATCCAAGTCTTCAGAATCTCCTTTCCGGAACTAGTCGACGCCAATCTAGTCTTGATCGATACTCCAGGATTCGACGACGCAGAACGGAGTGACGCACGAATTCTTGAAATGATCTCAGATTGTCTAAATAACTTGTGAGCACAGTAACTTATTCTGTTTCGAAAGGTTCAACAGCTAATAACGGATTCGACACAATAGGTACAAAAACAACATCTACTTGAGCGGTCTTCTTTATTTTCATTCCATCACCGAGAATCGTATGCCCGGTACTCCTCTGAACAACCTCAAAATGTTTCAAAAGCTATGTGGAAAGGAGGCTCTACACAAGGTTATATTGACGACTACGATGTGGGACGAACTTCCAATCCAGGACGAGCTTCCACCTCAAGAAGTCGGAGAAAAACGAGAGAGAGAACTGAAAACTAGATATTGGAAAGAGATGCTCAGCTATGGATCCACAGTGAAGAGGTTCCTGAAAACGCGTCAATCGGCTTTTCAGATTCTCGAGCCCTTGATCGATTCCGCGAATAAACGATACTGGCTCCTTGTGCAGCAGGAGATGGGCCGATTTCGATTGTCGCTTGCCGCAACATCTGCTGGCCAAGAGCTATACTCTCGCTTAGAGATACTTATACGCAAGCAACAAGACACCCTCTCTCATTTGAGACGCGAAATGACGACCAACAAGGATTCCGGCAGAGTGCATGAGTTGCGGGAGAGGTTCAACGACGAAAGTCGTATTTATGACGAATTGCTCCGGGACCTACACCAATACAAGCTTACACTAGGGAATCGATTGTTAAAAAGGCTCACATCGACACTTGGCATAACTACCGTCTCCTAGGTCCGTGATTATATTTACTACATTACACTAGTCAGCCTTGCAATAACACCTGATCTCACTTCCAGCTACTCACGGCAAAAATGTAGGCGCTCTCGACTTTTGGCGCCGTGGCAGTGCACTTGATTCACAAACCCTTTTGGGTAAGGCGTCGATGGGTTATGACGTCGAATGCGCAAGGCGGCGGGGCTTGGTTTCGTGCCACAGCTGGAGGAAAATTGTGGTCAGGATTGTGGTAGATGTTGTTCGCCATCTCGAGGGTGTTGAGCTCAAGTAGATACAAAACTAGGCACATACAGCGTACTCTTTTCTTTTAAATATTCAAGGTTGCCAGGTGAAATTGCGTCCTATCACCTATGTACTCAATGAATAAATTTTCTATATAAAAAAAACATAAACGGTGAATGGTAGTCTACGAAATTCTTAAAACAAACGTTCCATCAAGAGCATCTCATCCAAGTCATCTCGCTGCAGCGTAAACCAATCATCTGCCAGTAAATACCGTCCGTCTCCCGCCCAATTTTACGGGCTAGTCCTGCAGCGTTATTAGTTTGAGTTTTTTATCAGAGATTCCACGGCAGCCCATCCGCTCTCTGCTGTTCCATAGTGTCGTGTAATTGTTGACTGTTTATCGCTGACTTTTGTCCACTTCTCGGAGATCTCTCGAAACCGTTCTTCTCCACCTCCTCCTTTCAACGTCTCCCACATCGTTGTGACGAGAATCACCCGTGAATAGGCGTTGGCTCCGAGTAACCGTTGAAGCATCTCGGTATTGAGTAGAGGGAAATCAGTCATTCTTTTGTCCGTAATTCTGTAGAGACATACGATGCCATCAATTGGGGGAGAACCTAGTCTGCGCCATTTTTTGTCAATCGAATAGGTGCACATGAATGCCAGTACCCACTTGTTCTTTCTCAACCAAGTTGTTACATTTTTTTCGAATTCTCTTTCGGAAACCGGCAAGGTTTTATTTGGATTCGGAAATGGTGGTGTGTCGACGAAGATGACTTTTTTTTTATGATGGGCTGGGTCTGATGTAACATGTACGATTTTTTTCGTCGTAGAGGAGAGCGACTTTCCGACTTTGAGCACCTCCCTTCCGACTAAAGTATTGATAAACTATCTAAATATTCAGATTTCTCGACACAATGCCTTAGAACGAAGCTCACTCACTTGAGTCTTGCCCGTTCCTGTCGACCCTATAACACTGGTAAAAATTATTTTCCGTCTTAAGCATGTGTAATATAACATAACAAGGAACTTTTTACAGTATGATTTTTGGTCTTCGCTCCTTTGCGTCTGTAGGTGGTTTTGAAGATGTACACCCCATGGTAGTAGTGAAGATTTAAGTTTGCCTCATGCTCCAATCGTGTTAACCCCGCCTATTATTATAATTAAATTCAATGAGAATTTCGAGGAACCAAGAGGGCTGTACAAGGCTGTACTTACTCACTAGCGTCACTGTTTGGGTGACAGATTAGTGACACCACGCCTTATCTCTATTGTATTTCCTCCTGGTGGCGCAGCCAGAATGGGTTGTTCGGCGCGGCCACAATATGCCCATAACTCTGGGTCGAGAGACTGTCGAGACCTGTCGACTACATATGACTTAATCTTCTCAGGTTTTCAGGTTTTGTGAATATGAATGCCGTTGGCACGGTCATATATGTGTGTGCCGGATATTCTTACATTCTACTTCCTCCTGATGGGCCATGGCGCAGCCAGAAAGCCAAATTGGTTTGGCTGGCACGTCCACAATATTCCCATAGCTCTGGGTTGATACTACTTACATAGGACTTAATCTTCTCAGGTTTTCAAAATTTCCGTGAAGAACGCAGTTGGCATCACACCAGGAAATGCGCGGGAAACTGCGCGTGGCGGCCGGTGACCCGTGCCCGTGCGTGGCCGTGCCAGACGTGCCACGCACAGTGTGCAACGTTTGTGCATGGTGTGCATGCGAATACGAAGGGATTGTGTGTGGTGTGTGCGGGCAGGTGCCAAAGGGGGTAGACGATCCAAGATGATCATGATCGATGATGGATGAGTGAAATTGAACATTTGAACATCATGACATTGGGTGACTGAGCGTCTAAAATTAAATCTAGCGCCTACCCACCCACGCCTGGTAGGTACGCTGCTAACACGCCTCTAACATGTCTAAAAATGTTGGTTGGTTTCTATCCAAAGATACTTACTACTATACTCGCCAACCCAACGTACCTCTAGCTGTGAGGAACATAGCGAATGGTTACAATGCCGAGATGGCAAGAGGTACATTGAACTGATGATAGTTGGACAAAGATGGACCGCTTACTACTAGTATCCAATAGATACGACGAACAGCAGCCCAAGGAGCAACGACCACGAGTCAAGTTCTATCTTTAACGTCATCAGAAGGTTGTCTCATGACTCACCTTTGCCTCCTGCATTAGGCTGGAACGAAAATCGCGACAAGAAATCGATAGGCGTGCCTATTCTGTGCCATGGACACTTCTCTGGTACATACCGCTGAGATTAATCCAGGCTTTTCTTCGCCCTCTGGGAAAGATGGTCAGTGACCTTGACCGGACAAGTGTGGGCGGTGATTTGCGGGTAGGAATGTTCCATTAAGCATTATCCAAAAACAAAACACTCGAAACGATAGTTGCCACCACTGTAATTGGCGTCCTGTTCGGCTTCGTACACCTGATCCCTAGCTGGTTTCTTGACTTCTCGTCGCATCAATAAATGTGGGTTTTGGCGTATTTCTGCGATTATTATAACCGGAGAACCTACAATTCTGGGACTCTTTATGACTTGAGAGGAGCCAAAGCAAAATAGGCAATAGGCAGCAATATACATGCGACGCCGTATATTCTGGTTTTGGCGGCCCCCCAATTACCACTGCTTAGAGGTGTGTAGCAGGAATAATTATAAGTTATAAAAATGCGGTGGTTCGAATTTGTACTAGACTTTGACTAGACTCGTTACCAGTCCTTCGATAAGATGCTCGATTTTAGGCTCGGAGGTCCTCTGATCCATAGCCCGGGCCCATTTTCATAGCGATGAGCCCGCCTCGTGGTGGGGAGTTCAAGTTGTTTGCAAGACACGTCGGCGGCCCTCCTAACATCCGGGGTTTATAATAGCTCAGATTCACATCCATATGTTACTCATTGAGACTCCTTCCGCACACTCAGTTTGAGGATTTTAGTTCAAACGGTTCCCAGCGAAATTGTATTATATAAATAGAAGTAGAAACTTTTACATAGAAATTTGCTTGAGCTACCAGTTTCAAAGACACAAAAACCGATGAAAATCAAGCTACGAGTCGCAATTCAGTACTCCCTCGTAGAGCGCTATTTTTGATCAGCTCTATGGTAGCCATTGAAGATTTAGCAAATTACTCACAAATTGAAGGTTTTCAAGTTGCGGGACGCGTTTAAGAAATGTCACTATTCGAGTCATGAGCGGCACGTTGAATTGTTTGAGGTCGCTCTTGTTCTTTATCTCCGCCCGCAGATGGTTCAAATCGTTGAAAGCAGCTTGGGCCAACACCTTTGCAGCATGTGTCTGGGTGATATGCTTGTTCTGCTGGACCAATTCCTTCTGCACTAGGAGGGTTTGTGATTTTCTGTCGTAGCTACTCATCATCGAGTCGATGATATTCCACACGGTTTCAGATGTATTATAAGAGCGAGCAGTAGAAGCGCCGTCCTCGATCATGTCCCTCCAATAGTTAGTTTTCAATTCTTGTTCCCGCGCGTTCCCATTGATTGTGGGCGAGAGCGAATCCCACATAGTTGTGACCAGCACCACATTCTTGGCGGCTGAAGGGCCGCAAAGCTCTTTGAACATCTTGAAGTTGCGAAGACGGGATGCAGTCATACGTTTGGCTATGATTTGATGGGTATATATAACCCCAGCAGGCGTAACTTTGCTTCGTTTGTAACTTTAGAAAATCTAAGCGTCGCTTATCCTCTAAAACGGTTCGATTTTACTCACCTTTTCGCCAGCCACCCCGCAATCATCTTCAGAATATCCATCTCGGATTTCACAGTGTCGTCAAAGCCAGGAGTGTCGACAAGGACAAGTCTGTCTTGATATAAAACATGCCCACGAATGCGAAAGGCTTTGATGTTGCTTGTGCACGATTTCAATTCATGGCCAACGATGCCAGCCTGCTCAGTGAGTTTCGCTATCATCTGTACAGAGTCCTTAAGTGATAAGCGATAGAGCTGTGAACGTAGATTGTTTATAGTCACATTACTCTTTCCAGAACCAGTAGGACCCATGAATCTGTTAAATCAATTAACATTTGTCGAGTTTGAGTTGGATCGCACTTACACGATAACAAGATCGTCCTTGTTGAAATTATTCACGTTGGTTTTAGAGTGGGGCATTGTCCAGATCGAAGGAAAAGTTTGTGTTGCTGTCTATTCGCAAAGTTAGAATAAGTAGCAACTGGGATGGACACATAACTTCGCAAATCGGTGTGAATTACTTATGCGCTGTAAAAACGTTGCAACAACGATGAAGGAGCATTGCATTGTGGATTCAAACATGTTGAAAAAGCGAGGCAAGAGTTTTCTCTTGCGGCGCCTAATAACGAGCAAACGTTGGTTTCCATCGACACCACGCAAGCGCCCCTTCAGCTTCCGAAGAGCAGCAAGAATAGCGTGTGGTGCTTGCTATCATATGTCTTAGCAGAAATGTTGCCCACTGCAATTCTCAACCATGAATAACAAAAGATCCATAGACAAGATAAAACGTGTGTTGATGATATTTCCTATCGCGAATCAGCTATAAATATATTTCAATGCTGAAATTGAAAGGTCGTACTCAAGTTGTATTGATAATTCCCCTCCCACTAAGTTCAAGAAGGATTCTAGCATGGTACAGCCAATCGAATGGCCAAAGTCTTCAAACCCAAAGCTTCGAGAGCAAATGCAACCGAATTTTGAGAAGGTGCCGGTAACTTCCAACGCCACCTATGTACATATTAATTAATGCTCATTTCAAGGAGGTAAAATGCCCAAAACAAGTTCTCTATGTAAACCGGAAAAGGACGATAGACATACCTAATTGTGACCTGGGCTTCTCAGCACTTTGGGAGCCATCAGCGCTCAGCCTCAACACGCTCTCTTAATATTCCAAACTTCCTGAATGTTCGGAAGTATCTTCTATGATGACTTCATTTCCAGAAACATGTCCCGGCTAAAAGGTTGGATAGAGCGCCCACAAGTACAAAGACTGGGCATTGATAGTAGCAGCTGTGAAGTGAATACGCACCTCATGCAATGTTGCGTCCTCTCACAAGCATCATATGCAAACTCTCCGCGTAAGAATCAGTAATCAAACTCTGACTAGACGCTTCGTAATTGCAGTGTGCACTTTCGTGATTGGGCCTTGAAACACTTGCTGTCAGCATAGTGAGGGCAATAATATTCGAGATCTGAGAGTTGAAGAGGGTAAAAAAGATGATCGTGGCCAAATATCTTTGCTCTGAGAAGAAGGGTTGAGGCAGATCATGACCCATCCATGAATAAACTTCGTGTCACAAGGACACTTACGATTTCGAGGTAAAATGCAAAACATCGAACCCGGATCCATACGCAGCTTCCCAGTCGAAGTCGCTCTGCTGGTTTTCATCTCCAAACGCTAAGATCATTCTTTGCACCTCATCTTGATCACAAATGACCAACCCTGCGTCTCCCTTGTTCTTATTCTTCGCACCTTGGCCCCACATTCGAGACTCATCTTTTGTCAGGTATGTCCCGATGTGTCGAAAGGTGAGACTGATCCTGCCTCCGTCTTTGAACTGTTCTTCGGGAGATTTGGTGCTCCAAGGGCGGTTGTCGTGATTAATGCCATGCAGCCATTTTGCGTTTGTCTCGAGACCCATGACGAAGATTGAGTTGTGGGGAAGGGGAATGCGTTGGGCAAGGCGAGGAGTGCCTGCGGGTATCGGCGAAGGCTCGGGATCATCAGGCGGCTTGTCTGCCTTTGGGGTTCTGTCTTTCTTGAGGCGGAGAGTCATCGTTCGTTGCGCGCCGAAAGAGACATTGACGATGCTAGAGCCTCTGACGACGTCGATAGTTTTATCGGAGTGTTCAGATATATTATCTTTGCCGCTGCGATAAAATTGGATGAGAACGTGGTTCATAGGATGGTTGAGAACCTGTAGAAACATTATGTTTTTAATAACAATATTTCATTGCACGCGGTTTGAGAAGAAGTACCTTTTCGACATGAGCACGAATCATCGACACAGTTGGAGAAAATGGGGCTAGTGGCGGTGACTCGTCTGCGGGATGACGATATACAGGAAAACTACGAGGCAATCAGTTGGAGGTGCTTGAACAGGTCAACTGATACTCACCTTCCGTCATCCGCAATCTCTCCTTCCACAGCTACGAGTCTTGGAACCTCCCCACCTAGCGATATGTTGTCAATATAGAGACCCGCTAGCTGATTCGAAATTCGTACCTCTGTGATGCATCGTCTGCCATTTGACCTCCGTCTGCATCTTCTCAAATGCATCATTTGCAAGCTCCGCGGGCAAGAAATCGGTGACCAAGTACGAATCTCCCGCTCCAAGGACATCGCCGACTCCAAGGACGGGCGCTTTGGGTGGCTTCCTTTTGTTCCGACTAGATTCTGCCATAATCGCACCAGCCAAAAGTTTGTGATTGGACTTCGCAGAACTTGGACCAGTATGGGCGTTAACGCGTTAACGAGTGATGGGGTGGAAGCTGAGTGGTGTAGATGGTAGCAAGGCTGATTGCTATCCAGTTGCCGTGCTTCGCAGAAGGGTCCAACTATCAATGTTCGATTCATACTAGCGGAGGACATGTTGGTTGCGGGCCGACCTGGCGCGAAAGGCTGTAACGAGTTTGTCTCCGCCACAAAGTTTCAAACTCATTCGGGACCATTGATCTGCTGCTTCAATATTCAATACTTGCATCCATCTTCCCATCCCATTCAGTCAGTGGGAAACTCTTCATACTCCTTATTGAAATGTAGCTTGGGCGCAAAGGTCTGTGATTGAACCTTCCTGAATTGTTCCATTTTACTAACGTTCTTCTGGAAATTCAATCGATGTATCAAGATAGAACCATCCCATGACCAACAGCCACTGCGAATACGAGTACAACGAAAGATGGGATGTGACCGAAATACAGTGCTTTGATGACTATCTGCCTGAGATACCCATACAAAGGCAACCAAAATGGACACAATTCAAATCCCATTCCTCCGACAAGCCCTCAGAGCTGCTATCTGATATGGCAGCGCCTATCTATCTAAAGGTTGCCGACGTTGCGCCCCGCCCTCTAACACCTTTGTATCAAAAGGAGGTACTGCCCGAGACTCTCTTGCGCAATACGTGGGGCAATGAGGGACAAAACCGATGCAGGATAGGAACACTTCTCCAGACCTCATTTGACCCAGAGCAACTCAAAACTGTTCGTCCAGAACGGAATGGGTTCATTGGGACGGTGCTCACAGCATACGGTCAACATCACCACCTTATCATCAGGTAAAATCACTACCTTTCTAGATGCATAGTGAACTTTCTCATTTAACATCAGGCCGGACGACATATGGCTTGCTATCCTAACACAGTTCAATTTCTAGTGAGTTTTTGTGATCAGTATAATGATCTCAGACCCATGAAAACTTTCTAGCGTTAACGCCAACGCTGAACAACTGCGCTCCAAATTTGTGGCCCACGAAGGGAAAGAAACGCTTCGCGTTGACGCAAATAGACTTCCCGTCACTTGCTATCAAGATGTCTGAGAAGATTCACGAAAATGTATGCATCTTCCAGCTTGGTCGTCAATGGTCATCAGAGTTCACATGCCTCAGCTCGTAGACAAGGACTTCAAAGATTGGATTCTTCCTAGCTTTACAACAACGACAGACAATGACACGATCGTCTGTGCTGCAGCGATGATGGCTACCCTCAAATCGTGAGTTATCAATCAGTCATCCTCTGATGACATTTTGTTGATCGCAGCGGTTTTCTATCACAATACATAGCTATTATGTCTATGAAGGTGGAATCGTTTGCGGTATCCCCTCTATAACCTTGAAGGAACGCAAAAGGATTGGTTGTCGATCTTCCATCGCCTTGATAAGCTCGAAAATTTGGCGTCGAGCCAACGTTCTGGGCAGCACTCCTTCGACCCATTCTGAGCAAGTTCGTGCAAGCGTTCGACGGCGAAGTAGATACCGCTTTCTGGAAGACGATGGTAGACCGCTATGATATGTGCGGCGGTACACGATCTCTGGCTGGACTACCGTCTTCGGCATCTGGTCGGACGAGGGCCAGTGGAGGGGACCAGCCTTTGACCGCACGCGCGCACACGCATCCTTCGCCACCATCGCAGAGTGCCAAATTCATACTTGATTTGGAGATGATGCCTGTCGGATTTTTCGACATCGAGCTTAAGCTTATAGATGATATGGAAGTACTCGAATGCATCGTCGTCGCCGGACACATTGCTAGCCTCGCTGAGGGAGCTGCCCAAGATACAATCCGACCGCTGTCCGGGTGGTTCGTTTTACGAAGACCGATACGACGCAGCCTACCGCTTTACAGGCGAAATTGAAAGCTCAAGAGTGGCCAAAGTCAAAGAAACGCAAAAGGGATGTCGCCTTTCGAGACAAAAAGGCGAAGAGGAACACGGGCGGCAATCCTGGTAAAGAGAATGGAGAGTTATCGCATGGGAGTGGATGTTTTTGCATCACGGGTAGTATGTTTGCTTCAGTTCTTTCTCTTTTTCGACCGAAATGATTGCTTTGTACTTACTAAATTCGACAATGTAACTTTGAAAATACAATGTTATATGATCTAGAAATACTCTTGACAGATGTGGATGGATAAAAATAAATGACATAACGCGATCTCAACCAAGAGCTCTTCAGTGCACTCCGGGATCAAACTCATCACACCCAACACTCGCCAACCACTTCTCGCGCATTGTCTGTCTCTGACACACAATACTCTGTCCCGCCATACAAGTGGCCGCGGGACATGAATGTACCTCCCGGAGCCTCGTCAACGAACCTACCTTTTTCCCAGCGCGATTGCGAAGTCCGTTCGCGGCAGAGTTGAATCCCAAATTTCCAGGATCGGGTACGCACCCCATCGACGAGCTGGGAAGACATAGACGGAGGGACGGGAGTGTGCTGGAATCGACTGCGTATTCGAATATCCGTATGCGCTGCGCGGAGCTGAGAGTGGGGGCAAGGGCAGAGAGAATGTGTAGTTGGATCTCGGTGGGGAGGTAAGTGAATGAAAAGGAGCTATGCGTTGGAACATCTGGGACATCAGTTGTCTGTCGTTGTTGTTGAGGTAGTGGGGAGCAGTCGCAATCCTCGCATGGTGCTGTCAGTGGCGGTTGAGCAGGCTTCCTTTTCTTCTGGAGCATCAGCCTCGAATATTTCAAGAGCAACAATGCTTCCTTGGTCGTATTCTGCTTTAAAAACATGTTTCGGGAAAGGATTAGCTTCAAGGAATGATGCAATCGTCCCCATCCACATCCACTGCCGCCGGTGTAGCTCATGATTGCCTCCTGGGCCGATAACATCTCGTCCATGTCATCTCCTTCCGTATTCTCATCATCCTCTTCGCCGGATGTCGTACCATCGACCTCATTGGAGTACAATTCTACTTTCTCCATAGTCCAACAACGTTGGATGGCAGTGATAACGGCGCGTACTCCGCTATATCCCATGTGGTTCGCGTTGGCGTGCAGTTCAGTTAGCTTGCATGGATGTGTCTGATTTCCGACGTAAACGGCAAGAGCAAGAGCGTCGTCCTTGGTCAGGCCTGTCATTGTCAGGCCAAGATGGCGCAGTGATGGTAGGGTAGGTAAGAGTGAGAAAATGTTGCTTTGAAGGAAGCAGATAACGAATTGTTGGATAGAATAAGCCGTGATAGCGACGATAGGGGTGTAGATGATTCTGGGGAGCTAAATGACAACGAAGAGAAAAGCGCGTGAGCTAACTCTCCACTGCCCGCAATTTCGTTCTGTAATATCGAATTCAGATCCAGTTGAAACCCTGCATAGTCTACTGACGTACGAATCGAAGGTTGAGCGTTGTCAAAGGGTTTGCATGGCTCGTGCCGTACCGCGACTTCAGGCTTTCCAACCACGTCACCAGTGCTTGAAATCCATTATCTCCCATGTGCACATCGTTCAGTGTGAGAGATGTAAAAGATCTTGGAAAGCCATCTGTGATCATTCCGAGGCATCAGAACCTCTCTTTCTTTCAAGGAAACCTAAAACTCTACCTTGAGGTGGGTTCCGTTCATCTCCTGATATCAGCCATCGAAAGAGCTCCTCACAGCCTGATCATAGAGTGTGGTGTGTCTGAACTCGCAGACGTCAGAACTCGTCGAACCGGGTCTGGTTCGCAACGTATTGGCCAAATGGGCGCCTTCACTGCCATACATTAGATGATGGAACCAGTGAGGGAATGCCTTTAACAGACCTATTGACATCCCTGGAGATATGAGGGCCATTTTCGATACTCGGCAAGCTGATATTTGGTTTTTGTCTGGTTTGCGAATTCAAAAATCGATGCCGTCGAAAAGACTGCGTTGAACAATGTGATGGTGTTCGGAAAACTCTGCTCTTGACGAAGATACCAGCTTCCTATCACGATTCGTATACCTGGTCAGACAAAGGAGGACGGATGTTGATTCGATGGATTGAGTTCAGTGGAAGTTTAAAGTCCAAGGCAAGTGAAAGGAGTCAGTCAGAGTCAGTATACTACTAGTACTTGGCTTTAGTCACGATCAAATTATGATGTCATGTGATCCCCAACTAATCGAATATTTCCCGATCAGGCAGATATTGCCCATCTTGGATGTTACTGTTATGTTGAGTAAAGTATTAATACGGTCGATATAAAATATAGTAAAGAGCACATTTGCTTCGTATATATGAGCTTCTACCAGAGCTCTGTGATATTTGCAGAGGCGCCAGCAAGCATCAGGAATGCATGTTACATCTATGACATCACATTGGCAGCCATCTGTAAGGGCGTGCTTTCCATATGAAGGATTCCAGCAGGAACATTTTCACTTGAGTATTTTTACAAGCACGTAATGTTACACTTTTACGATTACACTGTTAGGTCCAATACAAAGCAAATACAAAACAATCTTTTCGTTGAAAAGGGGAGACCCCGGAGAGAACTGCAAAGCGAATGGGAAGTTTAGAGAAACAAGAATTTTTTGACTGCATAGCAACTTTACGGAATGTAAAGAATATTCGTTATGACTTTAGCAAGAGTTGTACATGTCGTCATGACATGAAGGATGAAGCGACCGCAATTAAGCAGTTTAGTGAAATTCAGGATCAAATGCGTCGCATCCAATACTTGCCGCCCACTCCTTGGGTGTTGTCTGCTGCTCAGGTAGCTGGAGGGAAGGGAGCGTGCTGGGGTCTACTGCATATTCGAATACCCGTATGCGCTGCACGTGGCTGAGAGTTGGGGCCAGAGGGGACAGAACGCAGAGTTGGATTTCTGTGGGGAGGTAAGTGAATGAGAATGAGTTCTCTAGTGCGTTCGTAGTGAGTCTTCCTTGTTGGGTGGGTTGTAGATCAAGCTGCAGTTTTTTTTGGAGCATTAGCCTCGAATATTTCAAGAGTAACAAGGCTTCCTTGATTATCATTGGCTTCAAGGAGACGTTTCGGGAAACGACTCGATCCAAGGCCTCATGCAGTATTGCCGATCCAATTGAATGCATGCCTCCGAAGCTTCCTGTATCAAATCCAGGCATGCGTGCAAGCGGGAAAGTGCCTCCATGCCAACAACCTTCCATAAGCACCCTCTCCCTCTTTTGTAGCTTCAATCTCATCATTTTCCTCCTCGTTTGGTGGTTCACCGATGTCATTGGGGAGTAGTTCAACTTTATGCAGAGTCCAACAACGTTCGAGGGCGACTATAATGGCGCGCACACCTCTGTAACCCATATGGTTCTCGCTAGCATGCAGCTCAGTTAGCTTGCATGGATGTGTCTCGTTCTGATGTAGAGCGCAAGTGCGAGGCCGTCGTCCTTGGTGAGGCCTGTCGCCGTCAATCCAAGATGGCGTAATGAGGGCAGGATAGGTAAGAGTGAGAAAAGGGTTGCTTTGAAAGGAGCAGATAATGGATTGTTGGATAGAATAAGCTGGGATAGCCATGATGAAGGCGTAGATGATCTTGGAGAAGGAAACGAAAGCGAAGAGACAAAATCACGGGCCAAGTCTGCGCTGCCCGCGATTTTATTCTATGACAATTTAAGTTAGTTAGAACGATAATCTATGCACGATAATTGACATACGAATCCAAGGTTGAGGAATCTGCAACGGTTTCCGGGGATAATGTCGCGCAGTGACTTCAGGCTTTCCAACCAAGCCACAATTGCTCGAAAGCCAGCATCTCCCAAGCGTGCCTGAGTAAGCGTGATAGACGCAACCGATCTCGGAAATATATCTGTGATCATTCTGAAGCGTCAGAATATCTCTTTCTCTTGCAAAGGCCGGTACTAATTTACCTTCCGGTGCATTCACGTCATCGCCGGATATTAGCCACTGAAAGAGCATTTCGCAGCCTTGATCGTCAAGGGGGGTGTTTTTGAGAGGCTGGTAGCCCTCCTTGGACCACCTAGGGGTCTTCCGCATTGTATTGATTAAGTGGGCGGCTTGATTGCCATATGTTAGATGATAGAATCAATAAGGAACTGCCTTTAAATAATGGACCTGCCGTGGTTCCTGCTGGTACGTCGGTCATCCTAGTACTCGAGTACTTAGCAAGCTAGTAGCTAAGTTGCGAATTCGAAATTCAACTCTGCGCTTGAAGGCACTGCGCTGAATGATTTGATGAGATCGGCGAAATCGGTTCTCGACAAAATCCTGCGAATTGTCGGGATATGTGTATTTTGGTCGGACAAGCAAGAGGAGGTAGATCAATGGCGATCCGATGGCGTTGTGAATTTATGAAAGGGGATGCGAGCGCAGAGTATGTTGGGTTAGGAAGGGAAAGAAGAATACAGGAAGCTTTCTATATACAGGAAACCTATCTATACAATTCCCGGTCAGGCTGCTATTTCCCACCTGGACATTATTATTATTATGGCGCAGTTATTAATAGCGAATCCGATGTAGAATATAAATTATTTTAAGCTGTATAGACGTGTTCAAGCGGTGTTGGTATCTGTGGTATTTGTTGGATATTTGACAAAGGCAGCGCCAGCAAGTTGCGTCATGAATGCATGCTACATCCATGACATCACATCGGGAGCCATACATAAGGACGCCGTTGCAGTTTCTATGATCAGGATTCCAACAAAGCTAGAACGCCTTACTTTTGTGAATTCTTTTGCCATGGCTACATACACTACGCCTGCTATTCGAAAAGTCACGAATGAATATTTTTCGCATTCCGCAAAATCTCTACGCGCTGGCGATTTCTTCGATGCTCTAAATCCTTTTCGCTTTGCAACATATCTTTGGCACATCTCCTATATTTTAACGCAAGCATTCATCATCTTATATTCAAACTGGTATGCTTAGATTCTAAGCTGCGCATGAAGTTCTGATCTGGAAATCCTAGTAGCCACCGCCAAAATTATCGGACGAACTCGCGAACCCTCGTGGTAGAATCGCGGTCATAGGCGCCGGAGTAACCGGTATTAGCTCTGCTGCGTGAGTTTCGCTTCACCATAAAAATTCAAAAATTTACCTGTCGGAAGGCACGCTATCTCACATGGATTCGAAGTCGTTTATTCGAACAAGGACCAGAATCTAGCCTGGGAGGAATATGGTCGCATGTAAATTCAACGTCTGGGTTACAGCTCAACTCCTTGTTATACCGATTCCATCCTGCGGTTATGTGGACCAAGGCGTTCCCCTTGAGGGATGAAATTATTGGGGGTGAGTATAGATACCGTTTCACCATCTCACAATTAATCTCATTACAACGATTTATAGAGGTTAGAAATTTATGGAAGGAATATCACCTCGATACACGAACCGCTTTAATGTAAATTATTTTCCATTATCTCTGCCTAAATAAACCACAAATTTTATAGACTAAAGTCACATCTGCCAAACGAATGACAAATTCATCCGGGTGGGAGGACGATCCTGAACGTTCTCGCTGGATCATCAACGACAACGAGAGTGAGATATTCGATGCCATCATCGTAAATATCGGTACCTGCGGCGACCCAAACTGGATCAAACTTCCCGGAATGCCTGATAACGCAGGCAAGAAATATAGCACTGGTTCCTCGCTGGAGGATAAAGGAAGTAAAGAGGGTGAAAGCCCATCCCAAGACAACCCTCAAGTGTCCGCATCGGATCGCGAATGGCCACCTTACCGTCAACCAACTCTGATTCAGAAAAAAACCACACGCAATCTAAAGACAAAGACGAAGACGAATTCACCAAACTGATTGTCCACTCCTCAGAACTTGATTCGCCTTCGTTCAAGCTTCAAGGTGGAGAACGCGTTGTAGTCATCGGAAGCGGCGCCAGTGGCGTGGAGGCCGTGGAGACTGTCCTCCAGAAATTCGGGAGCATCAAAGATTCGAAAAAGGGGAGTGGTGGTAAGCAGGGTGTCGAGGTATCAATGATCGCCCGAAACGACAAATGGATTATTCCTCGGAATATCATCATCGACACCAGTATTGCGGGACAACCATTTGGAAGGCAGATGCCACTGAGGTTTGTAGTTTGACTTTACACTTTATTTTATTTATTTTACTCTCTGAACCTTTCATCTTATTATATTGCTAGTTTCTTATGGGAAGGCTTTCTACGCTATTGGCAATATTCCGGAATACAAGAACTTGTCCCAAAGAACTTGGGGATCTACGAGAGTACACCTGTGCGTTATTTTTAGTTGCGAAATGTGATTCTGAATCTTTATTAACCACACGCGTACTAGGTCGTCAATGACGAATTCCTGGAGCACGTTCGGCGCGGTCACTGCAAGTATATACGTGGTCAACCTGCCCGTCTCACGAAGGCTGGGGTCATTGTAGAAGCGCGCAAGGACAAGGCGGAGGCATCCAAATTCGGTCGAGCATCCAAAAAGCCGTCCAAAGAGACAAACGCCATGCAAGAAATCGAAGCAGGGGAGGAGAAACTGATCGAGGCGGACGTCATTGTGCTGGCGACGGGATACAAGAAACCGACCATTGATTTCTTACCACAGGATCTTTTTCCAGAGGGCTATCAGGTAAGTGGTGTGGTAGATCATCGAATTTGACGAGCGTTCACTGAGTTGTGGATATGGTGATGCGGCCTTTTCGCTCATAGCGCCCTGACTTGTATCTCCAAAACTTCTCGACGGAAGATTGGTCTGTGTTGATGACCAACTCGGCATATATGAATGCGATTGGAACAGTGTACGCTAGCGACGTTTTTGCTGCTTTGCATGTCAGAGCTAATCATCTCATCTTCGCACTCACAGTGGGCATTTGTAAGTAATTCTTATTCTATCTGTTTTTGAAAGATTCTTGATTATCATGTGCGGCATGCGTAACAGCCACATTGGCATATGTATGTTTTACTCTCCATTCCTTTTGGCCGTTCTCTCATGGATCACATCACCCAACCCAGATACTCGTATACTGCTCACACTCCTACTCGATCAAAACGCCCGCCCGTCCCGAAAAGACATGAAATTATGGGTGGATGTTCTCCGTTTCATCAAAAAAGGAGCTACAGGAGGCGCTTTGGGATTCTTTACGTATATGGAGCTGAGTGAGTGGTTATCGATTGGCATTTTTTGGTGCCGAGATACTGACCATGGCCGGCGTAGCGATCTGGCTCATTGGCTTCCACCTATTCCGGCCAGATCGAATTAGATGGCTATTCTTCATTATGAATGGCTGGGGTGTATATGTACAGGAGTAAATTAGTATCTGTAGACTGTGACTCATTTGCTCTCAAATATGTTGCTGATGGAATTCATTTGCTCTGTACAACTTGGATACTATGTAGAGTTCTTTGGGCCTTGCTTCGACCCTAAAAATAAGGTGCAGAACTTGAGCGGATTCTGCTGTCATAAAACGAGCGACATGTTCACTGCGTACATGTAAATATACCTATCTGCATTTGTATGGAAGTGTCCAATCATGAAGTAAAGGCTAGCGCTCAATTAGCGCTCAACGCAAAGGGGTGTAATTACCGATCGGCCGACGGAAGCAGTTTAGATTCTGTGCCGAACCCCCGAGATATGTTTCCATGATCCATCATTATTACCCTTTATCACCTCGTTTTCTCAACATATGACTTGACTCGGATGCATTCCCGGCAAGCCGCCGCGTTGCGTCTTGACTAGTTCTGAATCTTGACTCTTCAGGCTTTCCTCATTGTACTTGTATTTGTGCCCAGCTTGTGGACCATTACGATGGCGTCGTCGAGGACCACGTACACAGCGCTCACACCTGAATTCGCGGACTTCGCAATCCCGCATACGCCAGTGACAGTTACTTCGCGCTTGGGGCCCAGAGGGGAAGCTTTCGAAGACGAGTCGCACGACACACTTGCGGACGATGAACAGGGAGACAGTGGGCGGATACGGGCTTGGTTGGCATCTGCGAAAGCCACTGCGAAGAACAACACGGGCTTGCTGCTCATTGCGGCGTCGCAGGCGTTTTTCTCGCTGATGAACGTAGCCGTCAAGAAACTGAATGGAATCGATCCACCGGTGTCGACATTGGAGGTCAGCGCTGCGTTTTTTTTTTGAGTCGCTCCAGCTGATGCCTTTGTCCCTGGCGAATTTAGCTCATTGCAGTGCGCATGGTGTGTTTTCGCGATACTTTTTGATATTTCCTTTCGTTTGACAGTCTTGTAGGGGATAACATATATTTGTTCAATAGCCTACATGTAAATGCGCTATTCCTTTCGAGCATCGTTGGGTATCCTCATTCACTCTCTACAGGTTATCTACAGGAGTGCAGGACCCATTCCTGGGCCCGAAGGGTGTCCGACTTTTATTGGTACTTCGAGGCTTCACAGGGTGAGTGATGTACTTATATCTTGTATTACTAATGGTTCTGATTCGAATATCTAGGTTCTTCGGTCTTTTCGGCATCTATTATTCTCTGGAATATCTATCATTGTCAGATGCTACCGTCTTGACATTCCTGGCGCCAATGTGTACCGCTATCGCTGGGGCGCTTCTCCTGGGCGAGAAGTTCACACGACGCGAAGCCATTGCAGGACGTAAGCCATCTATCTCAAGGATAATTTTGCCATCGCCCATGCTCATCATTTTTAGTTGTTAGTCTTGTTGGTGTCGTCCTTATTGCGCGTCCAACGGCCATCTTCGGCAATGTGCATGTCCCAGAAGTGCCTACCATTGGAGATGGTGTAACTTCGGCCCCTACGGATAGCGCTGAGAAAGGAACTCCCAGGGATCGCCTCATTGCTGTAGGGTGTGTTTCAAAACATTGATATCCGTGTATTCGAATAACCCAACTTCTCTCTCTTTCGAAGGGTGGCATTGCTTGGTGTGTTGGGAGCTACGGGCGCTTGTAAGTCCGAACGCTGGCTTCTTTGATCGAACATCAGTCGCTGAATTGATCTTGCTGTAGACACCTCCATTCGTGCCGTAGGTAAACGGGCGCATCCTTTGCATTCGTTGACCTTCTTTTCCACGTTATGCGTATTTGTTGCGATACCAGGGTACATTGTGCTGTCTCTCAGTTTTAAGACCATATACTTACATGGTGCTCATGCAGAATGATCATCACTAAAACACCTATTATTGTTCCCAATCGTCTTGAATGGCTCACTCTGTTGGCCATGATAGGGCTATTTGGATTTTTTGCACAGGTAGGAATATAGCAGTATTGCATTAGTTCAATTGCTTTCGACTCACGTAATTTCATCACAGATTCTTTTGACCATGGGTCTCCAACGAGAAACTGCTGGACGGGGATCGATGGCTATTTACACTCAGGTACTAGTTGTCGATTCTGATATCAATCCTCATTTTCATCCGTTCTTGTTTGTGTAGGTCGTCTTTGCGACGATTCTCGAACGAATATTCTTCAAAACTGCTCCTACAGTTCTTTCCGTGTCCGGCACATTGCTGATTCTAGCTTCGGCGACCTATGTTGCGGTGAGCAGCACTATCGCCGTCTCTCCTCCGATGAGCCCTGACTGATTTTGGCCGATCATCGAATTTAGCTAACTAAAGAACAAGAAACTCCCCAGGCTGCGAAATACATGAACCTACAAAGTGTCCCAGCGACGGATTCAGAGCTAGAAGAAGGTCTGCTGAATGTCCAGGAAGATAGCCAAGAATCCACAATCCCGCGGGACTCAGATAAAGACGGACGGCACGTCCGATTTGATAACGACCAACTGAACGACTCGAAATGAACATTCAGACAAACACTGACTTTGCAGAGCTCGGGCCTCAGGCCTTAGGAATCATTGATTTACGGAAATATTCGGATAGTTTCAAGAGGATGGTGTATTTATACTTACAATAGGACCTAGAAGGTCTATCGCGGTCCAACTAGATGCAGATGTACCTGTGATTTTGTTTTACATGTATCGAAACAAGCCTCACTCGCGGATGGCAGTCTTACCTTTCAAATGTTACTCCCCATCCCCCCAATTATTTCAGAGGTTCAGACGAGGCCTCGCTTATGCGCTGGGTAGATACGTGCGTCCACGACCGGGTTGCTTGGCCTCTGTCAGACCTAAGTACTTACTGTGAATATAAGTACGAGGCTCCGTTTAGATTTCATCAATCACCCTCCTCTCAATTCCTCTGAATCGAACCCCATTGCAAAGAAATAGCAACTCTGATGAGCTGTAGTAGGCTGTCCAGTGACTCCAGCTTTACTATAAGGTGTGCAAGTCCATATGGGTATCCCGGAGAGCAAGCCTCGAAACCAGACTGCGACCATCGATGGGCTGTGGGCTGGCAGACACTGACAATTACAGTGGACAAGTCACGGTGCTGTGCATGCAATATAGTATGAAGGATTCCTGAGAAAAAGAGCTGAAAATAGAGCAAGTCAAGCTCATGTGGCTGTGCCAATATGCTTCTTGCTTGGTTTCCATCATGGCTTCGGGCAGCAAGGCAGCCGCTTCGCACTGTCTTTGGTGTGCTTATTGTGACAGTCTGGGCACCCATCATGTTGTACATGCGGCGTAGGCCGCACATCAGCCGTCTGGCCGTTAATGAGCATCTCACAATGGTTGACATGGTTCACCATTCTCACCTCTTTCCGTAACAGCCACCAGTGTTGCGTCACTGTTCTCGAACTTGCAATGTCGCGGATAACACACTCAGAGTCTACTTTGGAGTCTGGTGACCGCTCCAGTGATGCGACGATGGTCTCTTCGAGGTTCCGACAGTCTACGCATATGATTCCATCTCCTGGAGCAGTTGGCAAACCCCCGAAGCCTTTTGTGCGTGCCCGTCTTTCACACATCTAGCGTTGCTTCTTTAATCTCAGAATCTCATTAACTTTTCATATGCAGGATCCACTTATTCTGCGGCTTCCTGTGGTCATTGGGACACCGTTGTTCTTGCTTCTTATAGGGATTGGACTGGAAATTGCCATATTTATTTCTAATCACAATAATGGTGCGTCCCAAATATTAGTAATGAGCCGTTGCGTTCGTGGCCTTGTTCTTGTTTCTAATTGATTCTCCAAAGGCTTCAAGGTTCCAGTAAATAATGTCTTCAATATCTTTGGAAACGTTTCAGCACAGTTTTTGGCGGTATGTGCTTCCTGGTACTGATTATTTGATTAATCAAATAACACCTCGTTAGTCATTTTTTCCGACACTGTGAGTTCAGCTAGATTCCGCTTCATCGGACTCGATTGACAACCACCTAAGCCTGGTGCTGCCAAACGCATTTGCATGGAGAGAATTAGATTGGAGTATTCGTCAGTATCAGGTATGTGCAACCATTGTCTCCAACGTAATCAAATCGTTCATGGCCATGTACAGCCATACATTACCTTGCGGAAGGGAAACGCACTTGCAGAGGAGAGCCTTCTTCTGGATTATGTATGATATACGTCCATTTCAGCGTCATCCTCAATATTGATAATCTCTATAGGTTGAGCTTGGGTACTTACCTGACTTCAAACCAAACAATCATGCACTTACACCTTCATTTCTCTACCCAGGCCATTTCTTTCTATATTCCGGGCAATGAGCTACAAGCATCGCATAGTGTTCTGGTCCTCAATAACGGCAGCCCTGACATACACCTTTCAACCCTTAAGTGAGATGTTCCGAGCACCTCTCACTCATTCTTTGTGTTAATAATCTCTTCTCAGCTGGCTCCATCTTCCAGATTCGCCAGACAGCTCAAACCGACAGTACGTTCTCCTGCAGCTATTAAGGCTACTACCTAGGTTGCACGACTGACCGTTGACTATGTGTAGGTACGCAAGTGACGAGCATCAAAACAATCGATCTTGCAAGCGATGCCATTACCGATCTCAGTCCCTTCTTGGCTGCAGCAGGGTACACAGACGCTTCAGCGGTCCTGAACGGTATCGGTGACCCGCCTTTCGTGATGGACGGATGGGCTACTGCCGAAGTTGCGGTAAATATTTTCCGTTATCTTTGCCTTGTGTTGCAGAAATTGACGGACTAATTCCCCTTGCAGTTCCCAGTGAACCCATATTTGAATGGCACGATGTCGGTCACTACTTCTGGTATACAAACCAATGCGAACTGCTCGAACCCAGTAGAGGCACCCGTCATTACGTCGGCAGGTAACCAGGGTGTAACCTTGTCATCGAAGTCAATAGATGGTTGCACACTGGTAGTAAATGTCAATACGTCGGTAGGTCATTTTTTATATAAGTATTATCCTTTAAATGCTGACAATTGCGAATCCAATAAGTTCTCGACGAATCAGTACGGCGTCGTTGACGTGCCCTGTCCAGGCAATGCTGCTTCTCTCGACGTTACACAGCGTCCTGTTATGTTTTGGTATAACCTGTTCTCTCGTATTTCCTCCTTACGGTCATACTAACAGACATTTATGTCGCATAAAAGGTTCTATAACTTCGCTTCCAACAACCAGCAAGTAAAAACCGTCTTTTGCACGCCCATAATCCAAGCTTTCGAAGTGCAGGCCATCGCCAGTCTGAATAATGGGTCGTTGATATCAGTAACGCAAGTAGGTCCATTCAATCAAAACAACAACGTTACCGGGGCGCCAATGAATGGGATCCCGTATAATGGGTAAGCAAGCATGTCACCTATTTGTGGTATTTCTATCGCTCAGAGTCATTGCCATCCGTAGAGTAATCTTCGATCAGACCGACAACCCGTTCATTCAAGCTCGTGCTACTGCGACGAACTCTATTGTCGCAGGGGCCATCTTCAAAGCTGCCGCTCGGCCCCCACTCAGTCTGCAGGCAACATTTAGTTCGCCGAATGAATTTCTGGACCTGACAACGACGCTATATGTGTGTATTCTATTCCCGAATTGTATTTTTTATTTCGTTTCAAGCTTATTAAATAATCATGCAGACTAGACATCTTTCAGTTATGGCGAAGGCGATATATTTTGTGGACCAAAACACAACATTGACAGCTAGCGTGAATTCGCTCGTCCCACGACTGGTCATAGAGTATGGTCCTCTCTTTTTTACTCTTTATTCCCCGTACGCTCATCGCTTTCCTTCCGCAGCGCCCTCCCCGCACACGTTCTCGCCATAATCATGATCATCATAGGTGCCATCGGCATCCCCCTCCATGTGCTACACCGCGCACAGCGCAAGCGCCTCCTACTCGCCACAAACCCCGGCAGCATTGCCTCCATCATCGCCCTCACCGCGCGCTCGGGCTTCGGCGAGCTGCTTCTCCCATACGACGACGAGCACCAGATCGAAAAGAAGCTCGACGGGCTGAGGTTCAGGCTGGACCGGCGGACGGGGGCGATTGTGGCGGATGAGGACGGGACGGAGAGGATGGGTATGGGGCGGGATGATGCCATGCTGTCGTTGTTGGGGCGCGGACCCGGGGGGAAGAACGTGGGGATGCCGGATACGCCTGGGCGGACGCCGGACGAGGCGGCGTTTTCGTCGAGCGCGCTGGCGTTCCAGGCTGCGGCGGGCGAGCTGCCTTGGGCACAGTCGTGGCCCCCAGGGGAGGCGCATGAGCCGCGGACGCCTCCTTCGAAAACGGAGTATGTGCCTTGAGGTCGTTTCTTGTTGTGGATTGCTTTCGCATTGCTTTGGATGTTATCTTGACTTTTGTTTGAAGTACCTCTTCATATGCATTGTATTATTGAATACATCTTGGACTATCTTGGCATTCATGGACAGTCTTATAGGTTGAATCAATCGCCTCATCAGTACATAGTACTCTACGTAATTTTTTCTCTAAGACTGGGGATAATACTGTACTAGGTGCACATAGACGGACTTCGCATATATACTCAGACTGCTCATTGCCCGCGCACTTGCAAATTCTAACCCTTCTTGTTTCACGGTACATTTTAACACCGTTTCTTTCCACATTCCAGCTGCCCAGATTTGTCTCTATTTTTAGGCGCTTCAAGCCGTAAAGCAGGTGACCATCTGATCACTGCGAGCAAGTTCAAGTTGTCCTTCCACCACAACCACTGCCAGTCACCGGTCACCGAGTCCAGTGCTGAGCGGACCACACGAGGGTGGCTCACTATGCGTCTTTCATGCGCTCACTTGTATCATCAGCGTCCAAAGTTGGTTATCGTTCCGCCGCCGAACCTATAATTACAATGACGCTCGAGCGCATTTGATCTGTTCTGATGCTACACGCCTGGATTCTCTCCACTTGCTTTCGAAAATTTCTTCGGCGACATATATATCCTCTGAAGGGGTACTTCTGACGTATAAACGTATGTTATCACTCTTCGTTCCTTCCCAGGAATGACACGAGCTGGCAGTTTGATTTTGTCTCTGTGTCTTGGGGCATGTTTTCTCGGAATTCACGTTCAATGATGGGAGAGTTCTCTGAATCTCCTTGTGGTACTCGAATTTGCACCTTTACATCTTATTGTCTTGCAGTTCCGACATACAAAAAAAAAAAATATGGCCCTAGAACTAGTACTCTCTTGCTCACTTGTATACTGTTGTCTCCCAATCATGTTCTTTCGCATCGCATTACTACTGCAGTGCATTGGGAAGAGTAGATGGATACTTACAGTCTGGTGTCTGATGGAACTGATCTAGGCGCTCTCCATGCCACTGCCGGCAGCGTCTTTGAAGGCGTCGATGCATGTATCCCTTCTATTGCGCTATGAATATAGGATTGAGGCAACTTAGTGTTAGTGGAATCCTGCGCTCCTCTTGATATAATCGGGTTTGGTTAGAATGCCTGCCATGATGAACCTGTCTCAGGCTGTTGCCAAAACACCAATTTCATTCGTGTTTAAACATTTATACCTCTCCCCTCGGCTGCCCACAGATAATTCACTCCCGGAATTAGAATGGGATTCTCGCGATTGGCTGTACCCATCAGTGTCAATCTTTAAGTATTTGCGGAGCTAAATAAATCCATGGACATGTCCGAATCATCAAGCCCGCTGCTATACTGCTTTGACCGTACTGCCTTTGCATCTTTGATTCTGGTGGGAGTCCAGACCTCAGCTATTTTGATCTTTCGTTATGTAGATCTGAAGAAATAACATGCATACACTTTCTGATTCGGAGTGAACGAAATCCTCACTGCAGATCTATGGAAAGCAAGATCTATGAAGAGGATGCAACATGAACTCGTGAGGGCTTGGTCTAGAATTTCGAAAGGAAGTGCAGGTACTCTCGAAGTTATATTTTTATCTGAAGTTAGATCCAGATTCCGGGCCCACTGGGTGTCTTCCGTTCTTGCACATGGTTGTCAACTTCCGTGGCATTAGGTAGGATCCAATTACATTGCTGTATGGTCATTGGTCGTATACCCTCATGGGTCTCTTCAACCTACGGGACTCAAGCTCTCTTGGTCAATTAAATCGCCAGTTCAGCATTGAATATATATATAAAATTCAAGTAAAGTTTATGCAAGCTTTTATTGGTGTGCGCGCAGTCTATTCGATCTTCTTGGAAAACATATCTGGCTTGTTAATTTCCGGGATGTCTAGGCCAGCCTAAGTTGATTTTTAGAAAGACGCTAGAAGCACCCTCCGCGCATGAGAAGAGGACCGCATCCTCGTCCTGCGATTCATTAATCAAAATACCAATCAAATACACCCACCGACTTTCGACATATGCCACTGCGAATGTGCCGTGTTGACGCACGCCTCCAACTTCCAATAACAGCGGCATTTGTATGCTACCGAATTACTGCTCAATTTACGCACTTGAATGGACACCACCAACGGCTCTGGGAAAGCGGCATGCATCGAACAAAGAGGGTCAGAGGATATGTGGTAAACTCACAGGACTGTCAGTGTCAGTATGTCAACTCGCACCGTCCGCTCTCCTCCGTATGATCTCTCGGCATCCGTGCACCTTGCAAAACTGCTTTCTGGTCAGCTTGATTATTGCTTCAAGGAAGATTTATGTCTCTGCGAGCGTCAAGAGCTGTTCCGAATTTCCCCTTTATACCCGGAAATCTGATCCTGTTGGTGTACATGTCTAGAGAATGCCAAGGAGGATTTACTAGTATCTATAAAATCCCCTGACATTAGCTTTCGGCACCCACTTGCACAATGTTCGCCCGCGTACACACCCTGTTTTTCTTTCTCGCGGCTCTCTCTGTCCTTGCTGCTGCCACCACGACCACAGTAACCGTGACAGTGTCTGTATGTTAATACTTTGCGCTATGCTCCTCTGACCTGCTCATTAATGATTGTTTATTACAAAAATTTAGCCACCGACTGTGACTGCCGGCGCTCCTTCTAATCAATGCAACGTTGGAAGTCTTAATTGTTGCAATTCGTTGGAGAGGGTGGGTTGTTTTTACTTGAAAACGGTCGCAAGATATATATTAATCAATGTGATTGAGCAGTCTGATGGTAGCCTCGTTGGTATTTTACTAGGTCTCCTCGGCGTTGTGATTCAAGGCGTCGAAGCCCTCATGTAAGTGACACTCAAGTCTTCCAGTCGGATTAATTTAATTCATCCTTCCGACTCCAATGGATAGCGGGATCGACTGTAGCCCCATCGATATCTTGGGCATAGGCCAAAATAGCTGCAATGAGCAGCCTGTTTGCTGCGAGAACGACACCTTTGTGAGTTCATGATTTGATTTGATTCTTGGATGAGAGGGCTGATTGTTGTATAAATGATGTCTTATTGAAGAATGGGATCATTGCAATTGGATGTGTGCCCATTAACATTAATCTCTGAGCGTGTTAGTTCGTGCAATTTGAAGCAATGGTAAGTTTCAAGAAATAGATTATCACGTATGGCAATGTATAGCTGCGGAGAGTTTGAAGCGATGTTATTTGTTAAGCGCTCGAGCTGACGATGGGAGGGTAGGTTGAAATGTATTCCGAGTACTTAATCCTTTTCTCCCTGGTCGGCAAACAGGTCCCATGTTTCCTGAAGACTTTGGAGATTTACTGCCAAAGTTTGAACCATTCCATCATGTCGGTTTGACACACACAAAACAACTACTTAGCTTTGCTGTAGGACAAAACGAAGTCGTAAAACAAGTTGACTTCCGTTGGGAAGCGAGAACGGTCGGTAAGCCTTGGATCGACGTAAACAAATGTGGTGTCCTTGTGCTGTCCTGCGGTCAGTTTGACGCATGATTGACCTGAACACGCGTTTTGCATGAGGCAAAATGATGTGGAGTTTTGCTGCAATTGTTGTCATTTTTCAACTGGCGCAAGTATCTGCAGAATATTTGAATCTAAAGGTGACGAGAGCAGCAGAGAAGCGGTATAATTTCATCAGGCCGCGATTTATGAATCGGAGAAAGGCCGAAAAAATCGCCCCTGAGACGGAGTTTGGTTCGTGTACGGAGGACACAAGAGTGTCAAATTTTGCAGGTTTCGCTCGTAAATTTGCCTCATTCTTGTCGCTGGTATGCTTTTGAGATACAATCCACACCTGCGAGGTGACAGAAGCTGATAAGATCAGAGCATGTTTGACGGCCCCTGACCCGTACTGGAGCGCACGCGCCACCCGGGGTCTTAATCTGACTTTGAAATTTTGGATTCACCCTTTGCCCCCGAAAGTTGTTGCCATTTTCTTGTCTTCGTGTTCAATCCACCTACTGAACGACAATACCCCTTCTCCTTCCCATCCCCCTATTTCTTAATGTGAGTCTTCGTTCTTCATCGTCTCCACCCTTCCTGTCAAGCTGCGTGTCGCGTCGGGCGGGACTGTGCACAACCACCCCTCGGCGTCGCGTTGTTTGTCGTACCACTTTCGCGCCACATGTTGCTGACTTTTCGTCTTTCAGCATGCGTGAGATCGTCCATCTGCAAACTGGCCAGGTATGTCACCCAATATCGCCTGCATGTTCTCGCGAAGCTCAGCCAACCTCTTCCTTCACGATAGTGCGGTAACCAAATTGGTGGGGATCGATTATGCCACCTCAACCCCAACCCGTGTTCTTACCGCCTTTCCCTCCTTTTCTTTTTAGGTGCCAAGTTCTGGGAAGTTGTCTCTGACGAGCACGGCATTGGTCCGGATGGTGTTTACAAGGGAAACCTCGACCTCCAACTCGAGCGTATCTCTGTTTACTACAATGAAGTCGGTGCCAACAAGTACGTTCCTCGTGCCGTGTTGGTCGATCTAGAGCCCGGAACCATGGACTCTGTCCGATCGGGTCCTCTCGGTAACCTTTTCCGCCCCGACAACTTTGTCTTTGGTCAGAGTGGTGCTGGTAACAACTGGGCAAAAGGACGTGAGTACTCTATCCTTCTTTCGTGCTTCTCGTGATCTTTCCACTTGACTTGTATTTCCATGTCCCCAAACACCTTTTGGACGCGTCTTTTACACCCATAACACGTTGTGATGCAATATCACCCCTTGATCAATCGCTGACGATATTCTCTTTCTTTGCCTTATTATAGATTACACCGAAGGAGCTGAGCTCGTCGATTCCGTTCTCGATGTCGTTCGCAAGGAAGCCGAGGGCACTGACTGCCTTCAAGGTGTGTTTCATTCAGCTGGTGGAATCGTACCCTTGTTGAAAATAACACGTGACAGGTTTCCAGATCACCCATTCACTTGGTGGTGGTACTGGTGCCGGTATGGGTACGCTCCTGATTTCCAAAATCCGTGAAGAATACCCCGATAGGATGATGTGCACATACTCCGTTGTGCCCAGTCCTAAGGTCTCAGACACCGTCGTTGAGGTACGCAAATCTTTTATTTATTTATCTTCATGTTTAACACTCATCACCATCTAGCCTTACAACGCCACCCTATCTGTTCATCAACTTGTTGAGAACTCTGACGAGACCTTCTGTATCGATAATGAGGCTCTCTACGATATCTGCTTCAGGACCCTCAAGCTTTCGACCCCTACATACGGCGATCTTAACCACCTTGTTTCCATCGTCATGTCGGGTACCACGACCTGCTTGCGTTTCCCCGGTCAACTGAACTCCGACCTAAGGAAGTTGGCTGTTAACATGGGTATGTCTCTTAGTGCCGTGTATACATCATTTTATTGATCTGACACCTTTTGGGATTAGTTCCTTTCCCCCGTCTCCACTTCTTCATGACTGGTTTCGCTCCCTTGACCGCCCGCGGTAGTCAACAATACCGTGCCGTTACCGTTCCTGAACTCACCCAACAAATGTTCGACGCCAAGAACATGATGGCCGCCACTGACCCCCGTCATGGTCGCTACCTCACCGTATGTTCTTTTCTATCATAATTTATGATGTATCTTGCTCAAAGCCTTTTTCAAAGGTTGCTGCTGTCTTCCGTGGAAAGGTTTCAATGAAGGAGGTTGAGGAGCAGATGCAGAACGTTCAGAGCAAGAACTCCGCTTACTTCGTGGAGTGGATTCCCAACAACGTCATCACTGCTCAATGTGACATTCCTCCCCGTGGTCTCAAGATGTCGGTTACCTTCTTGGGTAACTCAACTGCCATTCAGGAGCTCTTCAAGCGTGTCAGTGATCAATTCACTGCCATGTTCAAGAGGAAAGCTTTCCTGCATTGGTATACCCAGGAGGGTATGGACGAGATGGAGTTCACCGAGGCCGAGTCCAACATGCAAGATCTGGTCGCCGAATACCAACAGTACCAAGATGCTACGTGAGTTTGCATGATGTTCTACATGTTATAATTATGCTGACTCTTTTTAGCGTCGAGGAGGAAGTCGAATACGAGGAAGAGCCCGTAGAGGAGGAGTAGTAAATCATTTTATTATTGTTTCTTTGGTTTCACGCAACTTCCCTAATTCCTTTTGATGCCCCCCTCACTCGTTACCTCGCCGTTCTGGCGGCATTCATACCATTACTCTCTGCCCCATGACCTTACCATATCAGCACGTCTTTGATGAATATCCTGTGTTTTCTTTACGTTCCTATTTTTTTGTGGATACTAAAATGCAATGGCTTTATATAAGTCTTGATCGTTCTGGGAATACCCACTACAATCGATATCTAACAGGTGATATTGAACGCATTTTTGGGCGGGCCTGTGATCTCTTGTGATGCATTGATGAACCACAGTGTCACTTGTTCTGATTAACTCGACGCGTAGGACTTAAGACGACGAATATAAGTGAGCACTTTCTTCAGCGGCGGTATTTTACGTTTTAATGCGTCTCACACAGTGTCATATAATCTCAATAGCAGGTGCTACATCCATCCAATCAATGACACGCAACCGCGTCTTGGTAAGGGCGCGTACTTCACTCTAGTTGTCCATTTGTAATGACGATCTTTATGTAGGACACCATAAGCAAGTCCGTCTTGCTCAGTCTGGAAAACCTCGGAACAACGATGCTATCCATGTTAACGCCTGTGCGAATATTTTGTTTTGTGGAGTGGGAGAGAGCGTCTACACACTGAAAGCACAGCCGATAGAACTCATATTTGCAGATATCGCCCTGCTATCACCGTGAAGCAAGGTGCTGCAGTCACGAACAGTTGATCGGCAAAGTTGTTGGGCGTTCGTTCTTCATAGATGGCAGGCTAGGCCCAAGTGTGTATGTCATTTACCTATTTTGATCATTGGCGATGCACGTTTTGCGTTAGACTGCTTTCAAGGAAGATGTCTTTTTTTCAAGATGCTGATTCTGCACTCGTTCTCTCTCAAGGAATGTCAACCGCGATGTCAAGAAACATCTGTCGGCGAGGGTTTTCTTGTTCGTATTCACACGAAGGGCCGAACAATATTAAAACTACGCTTGTCCAGCCTCAGTTATTTGTGGCCTCGGAGAATGGGGGTGAATAATTGGCTCAGCAGGTTAGATTTGGGATCTCGGAAAGCTGCGATGCAGTAAAGCGTTGGCTAAGCCATGTGGGGTTCATCCGGCTCCGTGTGTTCGTTGGTCTATTTTTCACTGCAATAAGTTTGAAATGGAAAATTTATGACATTCTAGAGACAGGCCATTCAGTTGCGTGCTCGATGCATCGGCAGTTGCACTGTGTCTCGCTCACAACTCCCTCAAGGACGATATTCCAATCAGGTATATTTTTTATCTGCCGTTTTGATTAATGTAGAAGAAGCCAGTGTCAAAAGCTCAAAAAAGAAAGAAGAGGAAGGTATAAAAGCCGCTGCGATGTTGCGATCATCTTCAGGCGAACTAGTCTTTTGAACGTCCAACTTTTCAATCTACTTCTCCACCATGTTCGCTCGTCTCTCCTCCGCCGTTGTCTACGTCTTTTTGACGACCACTATCCTTGCCGCCGCCATCCCGAACAACCCGCCGCCGTCGTACGTTGTGTTCACTATCAACTGCTGCTGCAATTTTTTGATCTCACTGACGAGCGTTTTGTTTGGTATTTAATGTAGGTCGACAACTAAGACCGTCACTTCGACTACGGTTTCGGTTTCGACTTCGACCGTCACTGTTACCGCCACCACTACTGGTACAGTTACACAGCCGATCACCACCACTGTCGTCGTTACTCCTGTATGTCGTCTGTTGATTTTTTTTTGCCGTTGAGTTGTGGCTGAATAATATTGTCTGATAGCCTCCGGCTACCACCACCGTTGCCACTGGCCCATCCAACCAGTGCAACACTGGCAGCCTCCAATGCTGTAACTCTGCCCAATCCGTAAGTTCCATATTACATGAGTCAGATGAACATTTGTTGATATTGCGTCAATAGGCCACCTCCAGCACTGCCAGCCTTCTTCTCGGCCTCCTTGGCGTCGTCCTTGGTAGCGTTACCGGGCTCGTGTAAGAATCCACTATCTCAGTGGACCTGGTTCACAGAGGCTTACGATCTGCCTCGATTTTATACAGTGGTATCACCTGCTCGCCTATCACCGGCGTCGGAATCAGTGGTACGTCTTGCAGCGAACAGCCCGTCTGCTGCACGAACAACACCTTCGTCAGTTTCCTTCTATCACCTCTTGCAGGGTATTTTTTGTAGCTTACGCCTATGTTTCTTTTAGAACGGTATCATTGCTCTTGGATGCACGCCCATCAACCTCAACCTCTAAATTTAAGGCGGCGTATTATCTCCAACGCACCAGCGCAATTTGGTGTATACTTTGGGTACAAGCGTCTTTTCTCGAATTGGGCTTATTTCTCTCTTTCTCTCTCTTATGATTTAAATTTTTACGAACGATTGGGACTCTGTAACGGCTTTTGGTAATGGTTAAAAAAATTTGTGTACGATGCTTGAAATTGGCGGTTTTTGAGAGAAAAAAGGTATCTCATTTACTTGGTTGCTGCAGACTTTCGACATCGATTCTATGCCTTGATCATTTTAGGGAGGTGATGTTCCTTGGCCTCAGCCGAGCGGTACATAAGTACATGCTATATCTGGGCACCATTGGTTTGTTTGTCTTTATGGATCCGCAAACAATTAGCCCCTAAATCCAAGGTCATCCCAAGCGTCCTTCTTCACTACTCCCATCAATTGTGACTTCCATTGAATGCCAGTGGAAACTACTTAAGATATGCGTTACTCTTTCTTGACCTTGGTCATAGGCTTGAGTAAGTATACCGAACAAGCATGGCTTTCAGTTAATTGATTGATGGTGTAAATTCTGGTTCTGGATCCATGGAAGCACCGTGCTTGGTGTGTTTAATTTCCTGGACGAAGACTTGAAGCGCTAGATGGGATAAATAAGTATAAAACAAAATAAGACGATCATAGCTATCTCTTCGCCATCAGAACTTGATCATCGTCCGGAGTTCTACCGCTCTAAATGAACATGTGCATCTGTTGAACCCTTAGTCGACGACTCGACCTCCAGCAAAGGTATTGACTTGGCCCAGATGAATGTCCTTATGCGTCCAACGACGTCATAGGCGAACTGGTACGTCATTGTCCGGAGCCTTGAGAAGAAAACATATAAGAAGACTGCCTACTGCCTACAGCGCCTTCAATCTGTTTGTAAAGTCGATTAACGACACGTAAAAAATGGGGTGTATATTCTCTTGTATAGCCGGTGAGTTTTGAATTCGATTCAGGCAAACGTGTACTGATTTCCCATTTTAAACATAGAGATATTTCAGTGTATAGGCGACGCAATCATGTGCATAATATCATCTATAGCTGGCTGCATAGAATGTATCATTGGCAGTAAGTCGAGGTGTTTATTTCTGCAGAATTTTAGTAGATTAATGAGAACACGTTTGATAGGCATCGCAGGTTTCCTCGCTACCATTCTGGATTGCCTAACATGTGGATGTTTCCGGTAAGATGATTAGATACAACCCAAGTACATTTTTCTGACAGTCTTCACAGAGCCAGAGGATGAACAGGGCTCCAGGACTGTTATGTTCTGGAGCCAAATTGATACCACGTTTTTCCATGGACGATATTATTATGTACATAAGTCTATAGTATCTAATCGTATGCGGAATCTTGACTCGTTCCCCTGCTATTATTGATCATGATCGATGATCGCTTCTATAATCAGCCTTGCACAAGCCGTCGGAGGAATAACATCAGTTGAAGGCAGATGACCTGATGAGTAGAATTATTGGCAGAATATGTGCCCTTCATCGTTATCGTGCGGAGACCTTGACCTTGACCAAGGATCGATGAAGATCACTGCAAGCTCATTGGGCAGATATTTCGAGGCGTGGGGATCAGGAACACTAGCGATCACAGCCAAATAGACACAAACAGGAAAATCCGCAGATCTAATCTTGGATTTTTTGCTCTGCTCCTCTTCCTCCCACTCGACTTCAAAACTCCGGGTGGAGAGGAACACCATCTATCGCCATATACCATGTCCGCCATAGCACCCACCGCCTCTTCCCCAGCCCGCCCCCGCCTCACCCGCGCCATGACCGCCGTCACGGGTGTCCCGGCGTCCCCCGTCACGTCCCCCGCCGTTCATGAGGACGGCTCAGAAGCAATCGACGGCGTGCTCGAGCTCCACGATGGTACTGCCTTCCGTGGCTTCAGCTTCGGTGCTGAAGGCAAGAGTGTCGCGGGAGAGTGTGTTTTCCAAACCGGTATATCGCCATCATCCCTGGCTGCAGAAAATTTCTAACGAGCTTTAGGAATGGTCGGCTACACCGAATCACTGACGGACCCATCCTACGAGGGCCAGATCCTTGTTCTCACATACCCTCTCATCGGAAACTACGGCGTTCCCGAACGCCCAACAAAAGCGCAACTCGATGCTCTTCCCAAAGAGTTCGAATCATCGCGCATCCATGTCGCCGCCCTCATCGTAGGCTACTACTCGGAGGACTATAGCCATTTCCTCGCGAAATCTTCCCTCGGCGCCTGGCTCAAGGAGAACGGCGTTCCGGCCCTCTTTGGCGTCGATACACGCGCTCTCACTAAAAAGATCAGAGAGAAAGGCTCTATGCTCGGCAAGGTCCTTGCTCGCTCACAAGGTGCTCAGCCTAGCCGCCCCCGGCCCTCTGCTCCCCTTACCTCCGTTCCTTCCACCCCCTACCCTTGGCGGGAGGAATATGTCGATATTCCTTTCAGCGATCCCAATCAACAGAATTTGGTCGCCAAGGTTTCTATTACGGCTCCTCGCATCTACAAACCCACTGGAACCCCTCGGCTCCATCCCTCCGGACGAACGCTGCGCGTGGTCGTGGTCGACGTCGGAATGAAGTACAACCAAATTCGCTGCTTTATTGAGAGGGGCGTCGAGCTCAAGGTTGTACCTTGGGACTACGATTTCCTGGCGGACTCGGAGCCCTACGACGGTCTTTTTGTTTCGAATGGTCCTGGCGACCCCTCCGTCCTCAGCCTTACCATTTCGCGCCTGAGCAAGGCGTTGGAAAAGAGCGACCGCCCCATCTTTGGTATCTGTCTTGGACACCAGCTTTTGGCTTTGGCCGCTGGTGCGACCACCTCCAAAATGAAGTACGGAAATCGTGGCCACAACATCCCGTGTACCGACGCGCTTTCCGGTCGCTGCTACATTACCAGTCAAAACCATGGTTATGAAGTCAACGCCGACACCCTTCCTGACGGCTGGAAGGAGCTGTTCAAGAATGCCAACGACGGCAGCAACGAGGGTATCTACTGCGAAGAAAAACCATTTTTCTCCGTCCAATTCCACCCCGAATCTAACGCCGGACCGCGCGACACCGAGTTCCTCTTCGATGTTTTCCTCCAGCGCGTCGAGGACTGCGCTGTTACTGGTGCTATGGAGCCCATCCTCATGCCTGGTGGAAAGAAGGCGGACAACGACCAACGCGTCCCGCGCGCGGATGTGTCCAAGGTCATCATCCTCGGTTCTGGTGGCCTTTCGATCGGCCAGGCGGGAGAGTTTGACTACTCTGGCTCGCAGGCCATCAAGGCGCTCAAGGAGGAGGGCATCTACACGATTATGGTCAACCCCAACATCGCGACGATCGCCACGTCCAAGGGTCTCGCGGACAAAGTGTACTTCCTGCCCGTGACCGTCGAGTTCGTGCGCAAGATCATCAAGTTCGAGAAGCCCGACGGTATATACGTCACCTTCGGCGGCCAGACCGCGCTGAGTGTGGGTATAGGCCTCAAGGACGAGTTCGAGGCGCTCGGCGTCAAGGTGCTCGGCACCCCGATCCAGACGATCATCACCACCGAGGATCGCCAGCTGTTCGCCTCTGCGATGGAGGAGATTGGGGAGAAATGCGCCGAGAGCCATACGGCGACGACGCCTGATGAAGCCGTCGCTGCGGCGCAGTCCATTGGGTACCCGGTCATCGTCCGAGCGGCGTATGCGCTCGGTGGTCTTGGCTCGGGCTTTGCGCAGAATGAGGCCCAGCTGAGGGCGCTCTGCAGTAAGGCCTTCGCGACGAGCCCTCAGGTGCTCGTGGAGAAGAGCATGAAGGGCTGGAAGGAGATTGAGTACGAGGTCGTCCGTGATTGCAGGGATAACTGTATTACCGTCTGTAACATGGAGGTCAGTTTTTCTGTCTCTTATTTTCTCTCTGAAGCAGAACTGACAATGTTGTAGAACTTTGACCCTCTCGGTATTCATACTGGCGATTCCATCGTCGTTGCGCCCTCGCAAACGCTCTCGGATTCGGACTACAATATGCTCCGTACGACCGCTATCAACGTTATTCGGCATCTTGGTGTCGTTGGAGAGTGCAACATCCAGTATGCACTGAATCCCACCTCGCAGGAGTATTGCATTATCGAGGTATGCCTTCTACTTTTTACCATTACCTCTCAAATGGTGTACTCATTTTATACCCCTAAAGGTCAATGCCCGTCTCTCTCGTTCCTCTGCCCTGGCCTCTAAAGCCACTGGTTATCCGCTCGCCTTCATTGCCGCCAAGCTCGGCCTGGGCATCCCGCTCAACGAGATCAAGAATTCCGTGACGAAGGTCACTTCGGCCTGCTTCGAGCCTAGTTTGGACTACGTCGTCGTCAAGATCCCGCGCTGGGATCTGAAGAAGTTCAGCAGGGTCAGCAGGTTATTGAGTTCGAGCATGAAGAGTGTGGGTGAGGTTATGAGTATCGGACGCACGTTCGAGGAGACGATTCAGAAGGCGATCAGGGCTATTGATGACCAGTTCAGTGGATTTGCGAAGGTCAGTTTTTTTTGAACGATTTATTGAGTTTTTCTAATCAGCTATTGATTTAGAATGACTTTGTCGAGAACATCGACGAAGAGCTCGTCAATCCCACCGACAAGCGCCTCTTTGCTATATCGACGGCGTTCCATCGCGGCTACAGCGTCGACAAGGTCTGGCAGATGACCAACATCGACAAGTGGTTCCTCAACAAGCTGCACAACATCTTCAGGCTTGAGAAGACCATTTCGTGAGTATTCGTTTCTATTCCATATACCGGAGCAGGATTATCTAATTCTCTACATAGTGCGTTGAACATCTCGACCTTACCCACGAATCTCCTCCGCCAAGCTAAGCAATCCGGATTCTCCGACCGTCAAATCGCAAGCTGCATCTCTTCGAACGAGCTCGCTGTGCGCCGCGTCCGCCTCGAGGCCGGCATCTCGCCCTTCGTCAAACAAATCGACACCGTCGCGGCGGAATTCCCCGCTTTCACCAATTACCTCTACACCACTTACAATGCCATCGAACATGATGTGACTTTCACCGAACGCGGTGTCATGGTGCTTGGTTCTGGTGTATACCGTATCGGCTCGTCGGTCGAGTTCGATTGGTGCGCTGTACGCGCCATCAGGACGCTCCGGGATCAGGGTCTGCCAACTGTCATGGTCAACTACAATCCCGAGACGGTCAGCACGGATTACGACGAGGCGGATCGGCTCTACTTTGAGAATATCAGCGTTGAGACGATCCTGGACATCTACGACGCGGAGAGCTCCCGCGGCGTCATCCTTTCCATGGGCGGTCAGACGCCCAACAACATCGCGCTTCCGCTCTACCGCCAGAACGTCAAGATCTACGGAACCTCGCCGGAGATGATTGACATGGCGGAGAACAGGTACAAGTTCTCTCGTCTTTTGGACGAGATCGACGTCGACCAGCCGCTTTGGAAGGAGCTCTCGAGCTTTGATGCCGCGGCCGAGTTCTGCGACAAGGTCGGGTACCCTGTCCTTGTTCGCCCTTCGTATGTCCTTTCTGGAGCGGCGATGAACGTCGTGTCGACGAGCGATGATCTGGCGAACTACCTCACGCAGGCCGCTGAAGTTTCAAGGGACCACCCTGTCGTCATATCGAAGTACATCGAGCAGGCGAAGGAGATCGAGATGGACGCGGTGGCCAAGGATGGAAAATTGGTCATGCATTACATCTCAGAGCACGTCGAGAACGCCGGTGTGCACTCGGGCGATGCAACCCTCATCCATCCGCCCCAGGACCTCGACCCGCAGACGGTGAAGCAGATCGAGGAGGCGACGGCCAAGATCGGCAACGCGCTGAACGTTACCGGCCCGTTCAACATCCAGTTCATCGCGAAGAACAACGAGATCAAGGTCATCGAGTGCAACCTGCGCGCCGCGCGCTCGTTCCCGTTCGTGTCGAAGGTGACGGGCGTGGACGCGATCGAGATGGCGACCAAGGTGATGCTCGACATTCCGGTCGAGCCGTACCCCGACCTCGGCCTTCCGGCGAACTACGTCGGCGTCAAGGTGCCGCAATTCAGCTTCAGCCGTCTGTCTGGCGCGGACCCGGTGCTCGGTGTGGAGATGGCGTCGACGGGAGAGGTGGCGTGCTTTGGCGCGGACAAGTACGAGGCATACCTCAAGGCGCTTATTTCGACGGGCATTGTTCCGCCCAAGAAGAATATTCTGTTCTCGGTTGGAAGTTATCGGGAGAAGCTGGAGATTTTGTCGTCGGTGCAGAAGCTGAGTGCGGCAGGATATAATATCTTTGCCACGTCGGGCACTGCAGATTTCTTAACGGAGCATAATGTTCCTTGCAAGGTACGGCTTTATCTTCTTCTATATCAGGTTCAGTTGCTGAACGTTTTTTGGCCACAGTATCTCGAGGCTCTCGGAGAGGGTGAAAGCGACAAGCAGAAGTCGGAATATTCGTTGACTCAGCATCTCGCAAATAATCTCATCGATATGTACATCAACTTGCCGTCGAAGAACCACTACCGCCGACCTGCCAGCTACACCTCCAAGGGGTACCACACCCGCCGCATGGCTGTCGACTTCGCCATCCCGCTGATCACCAACGTTAAGAATGCGAAGATGCTTGCTGAGGCCCTCATTCGCAAGCTTCCGCTCGAGGTCTCGAGCCTCGATTCGAAGAGCTCGCACCAAACGCACACCTTCCCTGGCCTTGTCAACATTACCGCCTTTGTGCCCGGCCTCGCGGTTGCTGGCGACAAGGACTTCGTTGCCACCACGGAGGCTTCGGTAAGCGCTGGATTTACAACTGCGCTTGCCCTGCCCATCGGTGAGAAAATCAGCATCGTCGATCGGCCAACCCTCGAGCAGGCGCGCGCCAATCTGAGTGGAGCTGCAAGCTGCAACTACGCGTTCAGTATCACTGCCACTTCTGGGAATGTGGGCACCTTTGATGAGGAGCTCCTCGCTGAAGTGAAGTCGCTCTTTGTTCCTGCCGCGACACCGTTATCCATCGTTGCATCACACTTCTCCTCGTGGCCTGCAGACAAGGTTATCGTCACCGATGCGAAAGGCTCCGAGCTGGCTTCCATCCTCCTGCTGGCCAGTTTGCACAACCGCAGTGTCCATATCACCGATGTTCGCAGTATCGACGATATCCTGATCATCTCCTTGAGCAAGGCCAAGCAGCTCAGGGTTACTTGCGATGTCTCGGTGTTTTCCCTCTTCTTTACAGCCGAAGAGTTCCCCGATGTCGATATCCTTCCTACCTTTGCCGCTCAGAAAATTCTGTGGCAGAAGCTGGACGTCATCGATGCGTTCTCAGTTGGTTCAGTTCCTTACCAGCTGGCCTCCGCCCTCAAGAAGGATGCTTCGCCTTGGTCTGGTGTCCAGGAGACTCTTCCTCTCTTACTTACCGCCGTTACCGAGGGTCGCTTGACGTTAGAAGACGTTCGCATTCGCCTGCACGACAACCCAGTCAAGATATTCGGCATCGCCGATCAATTCCAAACCAGCGTCGAAGTCGTCATCGGCAGGAGAGCCCGCTTCTCTGGCCATGCCAACTCTTGGTCTCCCGTCCAACAGGTTTCTGGCGCCGTTCACCGAGTTGTCGTTCATGGGCAAACCGTTTTCCTGGACGGTTCTTTGTTCTCCACCCACGGAGGCCGCGATATCTCTGGCACTCTCGCCATTCACCCCACCAGTGTATCTGCCCCCGCCCTCAAAGAACCCGAAGTCTCGGGACAAGTCAACGCTTTCCCTCTGGCCAATGCCGTCCTTGCTCAGCAGGCCTTCCAGCAGCAGCAGGGTCCTCCCTCCCAGGTTCTCTCGCAGATTCAGCTCCATCCTGCGTTCCACCGTCGCCACATTCTCTCCGTCAAGCAATTCAGCCAGCGCGATATGTACGACCTCTTCTCTATCGCGAACGAAATGCGTGTGCAGGTTGAGCGGAATGGCAGCCTGGATATCTTGAAGGGCAAGGTGCTCTGCACCGTGTTCTACGAGCCTTCTACTCGTACGAGCTCTTCGTTCGATGCTGCCATGAAGCGCTGTGGAGGCCAGGTTGTGCAAGTCACCGCCGACACTTCTTCGGTTTTGAAGGGTGAAACCTTGCCTGACACGATTCGTACACTAGCATGCTATGGCGATGCCATTGTTATCAGGCACCCAGACGTTGGCAGCGCTCAGGAAGCTGCTAAGTACTCGGCTGTCCCAGTTATCAACGCCGGTGACGGTATTGGCGAACACCCTACTCAGGTATGTGGCAAGATCTCTGTTTCTATACATCTGGAAGACTAATGAAAATTTCCAGGCGCTTTTGGACATCTACACCATCCGTTCGGAATTGGGTACCGTCAATGGACGCACCGTCACTTTGCTAGGTGATTTGAAGAACGGAAGGACCGTCCACAGCCTCGTCACCCTCCTTTGCCTCTACTCGGTCCGCCTCAACTTCGTCTCTCCTGCTGCTCTTGCTATGCCCTCCAGCGTTGTCGCGGCTGCCCGCAGTGCTGGTATCCCCGTTACCATCTGCGAGTCTCTCGACGAAGTGCTCGCCGATACCGATGTTCTCTACGTCACTAGGGTTCAAAAGGAGAGGTTCGTCAATGAGAAGGAATGGCTGCAAGTCAAGGACGCGTATCGCGTCGACCACGCTGTTCTCTCGCGTGCGAAGGAGGACATGATTGTTATGCATCCTCTCCCCAGAGTTAATGGTGAGCTAATCAGCATTCGTTTCCCTCTTTCCAGTATCTGATCTTGTCCTCTCTTTGTAGAAATCGACCCTGAAGTTGATTACGACTCTCGCCGTGCTGTCTACTTCCGTCAAATGCGCTATGGTCTTTTCGTGAGTAGAATCCATTGCCTACTTACTCCATGCATTTTTGAATCTGACTTGTAACTTTCCTTTTCTAGATTCGTATGGCTATCCTCGCCAGTGTTATGGCTTAATTTCTCTCTCTCAAAAAAAGGACGGCGGTCCTTCTATATTCGTTGCTTCATTTAGGTTATGTATCCGTTTTTTTCCACACATCTATCCCATCAAATATACACGCAAGTCAATCAATTCGGGGTTTTATTATGGTTGTTGTAGAGTCGTAGAGTAGAGTTTGAATCGCAATGGGACAAACTTATATTACAACTTAGATTAAATAAAGTGAGCATGGACTCGTATCCGTAGTTTTATCCGTAGATTTTCCTGTAGCAATAGTTTTGTGTTATACGTGCATTTTTATTGTATGTATCTGTATCTGTATCTGTATCAAATATTAAAATGCATTCCGTTATTTCGTGTCGTCTATTGAGTTTAGCTAGTGAAGCTAGTCAAGGATCATCTAAAGCTGGGTCTTGAAAAAATAGGAATGCAATCAAATGACGCGTTGTCTAAACGAGGCAGGTGATCCCATTACGCTGGGGACTCCCTTCACCCCATCCACACCCGTCTACGAACTCATAGACTGTTTGAAGCCATTGGCGCTTGACCAATCTACCATAAACTCACCATAAACCTATACTTCTAACCTATCGAACCGCAAACCCATTACTTACGCCTTCCAACGACTCCCTCTTGAAGTGAACTAGGCAAATCCAAAGCCATGGCTCCAACTACCACGAGCGCAAACCAACCCATAAACGTGAAGATTCTTCTCATTGGAAACTCGTCAGTCGGAAAATCAAGTCTGTTGCTTCGATTCTCGGACGAGCAGTGGCTGCCGGAGGACGAGAGCAGCGCGACAATTGGCGTGGACTTTCGGGTGAGTTGCTCTGTCCTGCTTGCTTTGCGGGGTGTTTCTGTGGCCAGATGGATGATGCCCCAGGAATGGTGTCTGCTAACGCTGTGTTCCAGGTGCATAAGATGGACATCAAAGGCAAGAAGGTCAAACTGAGCATATGGGTGTGTAATGGCGACATCCCTCTTCTTCCAGCGGCAACGCACACTTAACATGAACTTGAAATTGGACTCTGCACATAATAGGACACTGCAGGTCAAGAGCGCTTCCGGACTATCACATCTTCATATTATCGTGGTGCACAAGGAATCATCCTAGGTATTTGATTTATTTCTCTTATAGCCTTGTTAAGTGGATTAACTTCCTCTATCAATTCCAGTGTACGATGTAGCCAACCGCGAATCATTTGAGGCGCTGCCGCGGTGGTACAGCGAGCTAGAAACATATGTGTCGAGCTCCGTTGTGAAGATCCTAGTGGGAAACAAAGTGGACAAGGTTCGTACACCATTGTCTTCCTCTCGCCGCATAATGAACCTTGTTCCTAACACCTTTTCTCCACTTTCCAATGCAGGAATTCTCCCGCCAAGTACCCACGTCCGAAGCCGAGAAATTTGCCGCCCGGATGTCGTCCCTCTTCATCGAGACCTCCGCCAAGACCTCGATTGGCGTGAAAGAAGCTTTCACGGATGTTGTGGAGAAGATCCTCGACACGCCGGAGCTTTGGGATCAGAGTTCCGGTGGTGGGAGGCAAGGAACGGGCGGGGGAGGTGGAGGCATGCCGGGTGGTGTGCAGGTGGTTGGGCTGCACGATGAGCAGAAAGGGAGTGATGGTTGCGCTTGCTGATCTTTTGTTCTTTTTCAATTTGGAGGGTGGAAGCTATCCATCCTCGTCTTTTCTTGGTGGACTCATCGGGTATACATGCTACACAGCGATTAGAACACCTTCCCGGTCTTTTATGCCGATCATTTCACATTCCCTATCGATTACGTTACAACTTTTATTGCTTTCCCTACTCGTCATGACCTTACGATCTCTTCCTTTTGTACATGAGCTCGGCTACAGCTTAGCATATTTTTCGTAGTACGCTTAATCTGAATGATCCATTAGAGTGGTTCTGTGAATAATTACAGGCATTGGAATTTGGCACATTATGCCACCCTTAATTACTAGCACCAAACTGGGAGGGTATATCATGTTGGTATTATCTACACCGTATATAGATATGTACATTTTGAGTTTATTCAGATTCCATGCTAACGAAAGATCGCCTCTTACCGAGCCCAGTGAGCTTGAGAATAAAAGTAAAAAGCCCACGAACGAAGCCAAAAAATTGGCGCCTACGCGAGCCCAATCTGCAGCCCGGCCTCAAAGTCGGCGATGATGTCCTTGATGTCCTCGATACCGACGGACACGCGGATAAGGTCGGGCGTGACGCCGGAGGTGAGCTGCTCCTCCTCTGTCAGCTGCGAGTGCGTCGTCGACGCGGGGTGGATGACGAGTGTCTTGGCGTCGCCTGGGCATATGTATTGGTACAATAAATATCATAGATAGTGGGATGGGCACGAAAAATGTATTACTGACCGACGTTAGCCAAGTTGCTCGCGAGCTTGAGGCTGTCGACGACCTTGCTGGCCTGCGCGACGTCGCCCTTGACGCCGAAGGAGATCATGCCGCCGTAGTAGTTTGCGCGCAGGAGCTTGTTCGCGAGCTCGTGCGATTCGTGCGACTTGAGGCCGAGGTACGAGACCCAAGAGACCTTGGGGTGCTTCTCGAGGTACCTAGAACACAACACAACCGACGTCAGCTCACCCATTTCTCGAGTGGACCACGGTCAAAAACAATGATGCGTACGTCGCAAGCGCCAGCGCGTTCTCGCTGTGCCGCTGCCCGCGCAGGCTGAGCGTCTCCAGGCCCTGCAGGATGAGGAACCCGGCGAAGGGGTTCAGCGCGGGCCCGATATCGCGCAGGAGCTCCGTGCGCACGCGCACCGCGAAGGCCGCCGCGCCGAACGTCTCGCTGAACTTGAGCCCGTGGTAGCCCTCCGCGGGCTCGGTGAACCCGGGGAACTTGCCCGATTTGGTCCAGTCGAATTTGCCTGTGCAGAGAAAAGGGGAAAGAGGTGGTTAGATGGGGTGTGGAGGGAGGGAAGCGGTGGAGAAGACGAACCGGAGTCGATGATCACACCCGCGATGGTGGTTCCGTGGCCACCGATCCACTTGGTGGCGCTGTGGACTGTCGATCGAGGTAATTAGCGTTACCCATTGGTCGTTGATGTCAATCTGGTAGGGACTCACCAACGATATCCGCACCGTGCTCGATGGGCCTGATGAGGAATCCTAGAATAAGCGAATGCTCAGTCGTTTGCCGTAGTAAGATTAAAAACAACGGACGCACCTCCCATTCCGAAGGTGTTATCGACGATAAGGGGAATGCCGTGATCGTGGGCGACCTAGAGAGGATTAGATCAGGAACATTTCATCAAGCTGACAGAGAAGTGAGGAATAAATAATTTGGGCGCTTATGCATTATGCTTCATGAATCCCAGAAATAAGTTTAGAAAGCCAAATTTTACCTTTGCGAGTGCTGGGAGATCGCTGACGAGGTACTTGGGGTTGGCGATGCTCTCGACATAGATTGCCTTAGTTTTATCATCGATGGCGGCCGCGAAGGCTTCTGGAGTGTTTTCTGTCACCCATTTCACGCCGATGCCGAAGTGCTTGAAAGTCACTGTATTTTGGAATTGAAATCAAAATTCTAACATAGGCAAATTGTTGTTCAAAGAAAGAACACACCTTTGAATTGGTTGTAGGTCTATTCTCAGGGCGAGTGTAAGCATAATTCTTAGATAAATTATCATGGGTCTAGGTGAGATCGAGACGTACGCCGCCGTAGAGGTATGAACTAGAAGACATGAGGGAAATTGTATCAGATATACATAATTTCCATGGATTATACTCACGTCGACACGATGTTATCCCCAGCACCTGCAAGAGCCGAAATAGCGAGGAACTGCGCAGCCTGGCCGGAGGAGACGGCCACGGCCGCGAGACCACCCTCGAGAGCCGCGATACGGTCTTCGAAAACGCTGACAGTGGGATTACCGATACGGGAGTAGATGTGGCCGGGAGCCCTGTGAACGTAGGAGTGTTAGGATTACATCCTCTTGCAGAGAATATTGCAGTGCGACTGCAGTTAGGATTAGAAGATATACCTCAATCCAAACAGATCGGCGCCATGCTGAAGAGAAGAAATCGAGTATCGGTTAGTTTCAAGGAGATCGGGTGGCAAAATTTAAAATATTAAGACGTACAGCGGAGTCGTTGAATACGAAGCTCGTAGAGGCGTAGATGGGGACTGCGCGCGCGTTGGTGGCGGGATCAGGGACTTGGCCTCCGTGCAGTTGGATCGTATCGAACTCGGGCTGTCTGTATGGCTTTGAGTTCGCATTCAACGCTCGTAAGACACCGCCAAAAAACCAGCGTACCTGTGGAATGGGTTGGCCATGGTAAAATGAGAGGGTTTTCGCGGAATAGGAGATCAATCCGGACGTCTGTGGGTAATTAAATAGGACCCGCTTTATAGTAATGAGAGCATAGGAATTGCGTGCTTGCGAAACAAAGGAGCGGCGCAATCACGCAATCGTTGTATCGCTCGCACAACCCTCGCACGGCGCAAAACAGAACTAGCGTGAACTATCCAAGACATGCAGGTCCGATGACACTGATATGAAATTGTACTAATTGGTGGATCGAATAGAGATCGAGAGTTTCGCACATGGCCTGGCGGGGTCAGATCTCAGGTACTCCAGGTGCGCGCGTCCTGGATGTCAATCATTCTATAAAAGTCGCTGATGCTGAGAAGAAATTAGACCTTAGAAGTACATCCGTCTAGGAGCCAGGCTTATCTCTTAGAGAAGATAGTACTCACACAGCTGAGCGCTGCTGATAGTGGCCCAATCTCAAGTCCCAACTCATAATTTAATCTACTGATTAAATATCACATGACATAAGGCACAAATCCATCTAATCTTATCTCTCCCATGACAATCACACGCACTACTGAACTCGCTTCTTCTTCAAGACTATCACTGATCAACAAGTGGCACTGGGCCCTGGGCGCATCTCTTGTCACTGTGTCCGCTGTATACGTGGAAATAAGACCACGATGCCCAACACAACGCTCTTCTTCTTGACTGGCTTCCGTCATGCTCACACGGAGTACAATGATGTCTGGCAATAATCCATCTGAATTGGACACTGTCAACAGTGACGCGGAGGCAGCAAGGCTGCAGCCTTCGACGGCACATATTGGTGATTCGTTAAATCCATTTCCTCCTGGGTGCGTATTCACCTTGTTCTCTTCTTGACGTATTTTGAATTAGAGGTTCAGAGGCAACGCAGACGGTAACCCGTTTGCCACTACGCAGAGCAAAGATGGCATGCTAGCTCGCAATGTTGAAGAGCAAAGCAATGACCACACAAAGAACGTGGACGGAGCTTCGTCCACCGTTGAAGTGCAGAAGTATGTGGTGTTTATCCGATATACCTCTCGACAGGCTGGCTTATCGGGAGCGCAGTAATCTGGCGCTCGGAAATCCTGGTCAGCAGAATTCGATACCCGGACCAACTGGGGATCTAGTCACAGATATCTTTGTCCATGCTAAGACTGCACCGTGAGTGTACTTATACTTTGCTGCGCCCCATCCGCACTTGACCTCCAGTTCATTTGCAATCGAATACCCACTCATTGTTTACTGGCAGAGATCCGACTCCGGAGCAAGAAGCACAGGCAGTTTCCCGTGTTGTCACCTTCTGGCGCAACGGATTCGAATTCAACGACGGCGAGCTGCGACGGTACGATGACCCGGTTCAGACCAGAATTCTGGAAGAAATTAATACGGGGTGCGTTATATCGCAATGATAATAATTGACTCCCCCATGTTATGGGGTCGTTTCGAACCTTCTGATCACTTCACTCACATTATGATGTCCAGATCTGCACCGGCTTCAGCGTTAAATGTCCTCCCTGGGCAGTTAGTGGAAATGCGTATCATGAATCACATTAATGAGGACTATGTGCCGCCGAAGGTGGCGACACCACCAACCGTAGTAGCAACAAATCAACCACAAGGGAAGAAACCCCCTACATTGATGAACCCGCCTAAAAGAACAAAGGCGCATAGAAGGGGAAACCCTAGCAGTCGTGAGAGTGGGTCAAAGTGGACTATCCAATCTGTGTTACAGTGTATAGGATGTTCCTGTTTCTAGGTCATTGAATGTTGGAGTATGTAGTTGTGACAATATACATTCTTCATTTTTGATGTAGAAAAGACAAAAAGAATTAGATTCAATTCTTATCTGTACCTTGAGCACTAATTGCTTGATAGTAAGTATGACACCTACACAGAGTTTGAATGGTTATTGTTGAATCAATGTAACAATGCCAGTTTGAAATACTTGAAAAAATGTGTACGTGAAGAGCGCCATGCAACATTCAACAGTCAAAGAATAGAGGGTATCATAGAATATATATGTGTGGATTTAATGGATACGAGATGGATATGATTCCGACAAAGCAAAGCGGTGCAAAACAAATCAGCAACAACGACAGCATGAAAAACACAATTCAAAGCAAAGGAGAGAATATGCCTGAGGCAACCTGCACCCTATCTACTTCCCTTTCCCTTTTCGGGTTGATCTCCTCAACGTGTTCTAACCACGATATGTCAGTATATGAATAATGGATGGCATGTCAAAATCACACACAGATGCAGGATCGGATTCGGGTTGCGGCCCCTTTGCTCTCTTTGACGACGTCTGGAAGGGAAAAAATCAGGAAGCGAAACAATCAACTCATACGGCAAAAAATCCACGCACCGATTCAGGTTCTGATCTTTCAGACGCCCTAGTGCGCTTGCTGCCACTACTTGACTGCGTGGGCACGCTGCTGGCACTACTGGACGCCGTGCGCAGGCTACTAGAGCTTCGAGGGACCAAACTCGTTCGCAGACCAGATGAATCTGCTGTCGTCGAACGAGTATGCGGACGGCTTGATGAAGGTGGTGGCATTGAGTCATCATCCGAAAAGGGTGCTGGGCTATTGGACTGCGAGGAAGACTGAGACGAAGTGATTGTGTCAGAACGTATCCTCTGGAGTTGAATATTCGGAATGGAGGTTTGAGAAGAAGTGACGTTTTTTGGGCATTTTCGAGGGTTGTCAGCCTTGAGCAGGTTCATGAATGGTTCCTTTTCATTTTTGATGATGAAATTCAAGATATGACGTTGGAATACCTCGTGAGCGAAATCGAAATGCTTGTAAGGTTCTTGCGTTGCCCAGTGCATATCGCTTGCGAAAACTCCCCCGACGTGCGCCAGTAATTGCTGCAGTTCTCTATAGCCCGGATTTAACGAGTCTGGTTGTATGCTATAGGGCCTGTAGTCAGCGTCTGAATCGGTCAAGAGCGACCATAATGAGGAAGGTATTTCAGTCGGAGGAGTGCCAGAAGGGTAAGCCAACAACGCCCATCGCAAAAGTAGCCAGAAAGCGGACTCTGCATCGTGATAAAGTTCATGACGGAAGTCATTTTCATCTGCCGTATCAATCCAGGAAAGTTCGTAACCAGTAGAGTCCGGGAAACGTATTGAACGGTCAGGATGAGCAGCTTCGTATGCTGCGCGGACCTGTGCTGTAATCTGTGGTACACTTTTGTAGATGGCTGGAAAACCAGGAACGGCGTGAGGTCCGCCGTTCCGAATAGCTTTGGCCATGAATATGGTCGTACCCTGTGAGCGCGATTAGAACAGCACTGGCGAGATGAGAAGAAAAGACGCACTGTTCGGTCCGTATGTGGCTTTTCGTTCACATTTGTTATATCTCCTCTATCGAAATCAACCAATAATAACGAGGTCTTCCGTCGGTCCACGCTATGAGATAGTAAGCATCCACAACAAATCTAAAATAAATGAGTTGCCTTTTATCCATATCCAATAAGTGCGCAATAAAACAAGGCTGAGCTTTGACTCCTTCTGTCTGAACAGACGCCTCAGAAGACGATTCGACCAATGTAATCTCCTTTTTAACATTCTCAATGGGCTCTGGCATGTTCTCCAGAGATACTTTGACGAGAACATTGCCCTCGCTTATGTCACGATGCAGAACTTTTCGGTTGATGTAGATGAAGCGAGTTGCTGTGGACAAATACGAGCATTAGAAAGGCAGATTTGTGAATTGACCTGACTCACCCTCGAGCAGGTCGTAAATCGTCATCAACGCTTCTTTCGGAGTCTCTACATCCATCATATGCTTTCCAAAATCCGCCATACATATGCGAGTCTTCTCACGGCGACCCGATGAGACTACAGATCCGTCGGCTCGGTGAACCTGCTCGGCATATACAATACGAACGATGCCAGGAACATCTCCGCCGCTATGTATGTGGTCGATAACATCTTTCTCCGAGAAGCGGCGATCACCACGACGGTACTGATCCTTGATAACATGAACGGGTTTGTCTTCCACGATGGTAGGTTCCTTTAGGTTGACAAAGACGTGGGTCCGCTGACCACCAGATGGCGCAAGGTCGAAGATGTAGTAATTTTTGCAAGTGATAGTGGCAGGTGACGGACCCGGAATGTTCAAATCAATATTGAATAAGGTTCGACCTTTATCATCTCTTCCCTGCTTCCGTATGGTAGGGTCGACCATGAATGGGAGTGGGTCGTAAAGCCGCTTGACGAAAGCATAAAGGAGTTGTACACTTGCGGCCTTTTTCAATGGCAGCCGTGGGGTCCTCTTGATTTCCGTGCAGCTAACAATGAAGAGTGTGACGCCGACGCTGTCGACGTACATTCCTTGGACGGCAACTCGGTCGGGTCGTGCTTGCAGCAGAAAATACGCATAAGACATCGCCTGGCGGGGTCCATCTGTCGCGTTCGTTCCTTCTGATTGTATTTCTATCGCGGCTTCCACATCTGACCAGTGGATGCTGTCGAGCATCGAACGCACAGCTACCGAGTCGGGTCTACAATCGCTCCCAGTTGGATGCTGAAGAAGGCTGCGAGATTCCACATCGACGAAGTAAATCATATCTGCAGTACGCGTGAGTGGCTTGGTGATGTAAAAATGGCGATGAATAACGCACCACCTGCATTAACCTCTTCATGCATCTTCTTACTGATATCGTACATGTACGTGCAAAAATCTTTTTTATAATCCTTATATTTAGACGAAATGCGGGTCTGCTTGAAGTCGTCCGAATTGTAGTCAAGTGCATTCCAGAACTCTGCCACCGGCATGTCCTGTGTCTCTGGAAGAGACGCTTGGACTACTTTGCGGTCGCCTGATACCTGAGGTAGAACGTTTGACTTGCCGATGGGAGAGTATTGGCGCCCCTCGCCATGGTGGAAGAGTAAAGCAAGAGGTGTTGATCGTCGTTGGCACGACCCACCACTCAAAAAGGGAAGATCACGTAAGCAAGGCGAGACGAGGCAAGACGACGGCGAGGATGATCCGAGAATGATACGGCAAGGTCAGCGCTCAGCACTTGCTCGTTTCCACGACCCCATGCACAGACTTGTACATTGACGGCCATGGTTTTTGCATGGTTTGGCGATCTAGATCTGACGCCTCTTGCTCTCGGAGGCGACCCAGCAGACCCACTGCCATCAAACTGGGCACGGCCATCGTCCGCGCCACGAGTAAGTTACAGTAGCATTGGCGATTGGTCAATCTGCCATTCTTGGTGGCATTTTGCATGCAACATCTGCTAGTCAAAGAATGCAGATGGTATAGATGGTATCGTAGGATAGATATGTGTGGATTTTATGGATACGAGATGGATATGATTCCGACAAAGCAAAACGGTGCAAAACATATAAGCAACGACAACATGTAAAACACAATTCAAAGCAAAGGAGAGAATATGCCTGAAACAACCTGTACCCTGTCTACTTCCCTTTCCCTTTTCGGTTTGATCTCCTCAACGTGGTCTAATTCACGATAGGTAAGTATATGAATAATGGATGGCATGTCCAAATCACGCACAGGTGCAGCATCGGATGCGGGTTGCGGCCCCTTTGCTCTCTTTGACGACGTCTGGAAGGGAAAAAATCAGGACACGAAACAATCAACTCATACGGCAAAAAATCCACGCACCGATTCAGGTTCTGATCTTTCAGACGCCCTCGTGCGCTTGCTGCCACTAATTGACTGCGTGGGCACGCTGCTGGCACTACTGGACGCCGTGCGCAGGCTACTAGAACTTCGAGGGACCGAATTCATTCGCAGACCAGATGAATCTGCTGTCGTCGAACGAGTAGTACGCGGACGGCTTGATGAAGGTGGTGGCATTGAGTCATCATCCAAGAAGGGTGATGGGCTGCTGGACTGTGAGGAAGACCGTGACGAAGTGAATGTCCCCTCGATTAGAGGAAGTGTTCTGGCAACTTCAGAATAAGAATAGAGGGATGGTGCGCATGGTCGAGGGCTGTCAGCTTTGGGATGGTCCATGAATTCTTCATCTTTATTTTTGGTGATGAAATTCAAGATATAACGTTGGAATGCCTCGTGAGCGAAATCGAGATGCTTGTAAGGTTCTTGCGTTGCCCAGTGCATATCGCTTGCGAAAACTCCCCCGACGTCCGCCAGTAATTGCTGCAGTTCTCTATAGCCCGGATTTAACGAGTCTGGTTGTATGCTATAGGGCCTGTAGTCAGCGTCTGATCCGGTCAAGACCGTCCATAATTCCGAAAATATTTCAGTCGGAGTATCGTCATCGACAGGGTAAGCCAATATTGCCCAACGCAAAAGTAGCCAGTAAGCGGACTCTGCATCGTGATAAAGTTCATGACGGAAGTCATTTTCATCTGCCGTACCAATCCAGGAAAGTTCGTAACCAGTAGAGTCCGGGAAACGTATTGAACGGTCAGGATGAGCAGCTTCGTATGCTGCGCGGACCTGTGCTGTAATCTTTGGTACACTTTTGTAGACGGCAGGACCACCAGGGTGGCCGTGAGGTCCGCCGTTCCGAATAGCTTTGGCCATGAATATGGTCGTACCCTGTGAGCGCGATTAGAACAGCACTGGCAAGATGGAGGAGAAAAGACACACCGTTCGTTCCGTGTGTGGCTTTTTCTTCGCATCTCTTACATCCCCTCTATCGAAATCAACCAACAACAACGAGGTCTTGCTGCGTAAATCCGCTCTATGTGATAGTAAGCATCCACAATAAACATGAGATAAACGGCTTACCTTAGATTTGGATTCAACAAGCGCCCAATAAAACAAGGCTGAGCTTTGACTCCTTCTGTCTGGACAGACGCCTCAGAAGACGGTTCGGCCGATGAAGTCTCCTCTCCAACATTCTCAGCCTCCTCTTTGACATTCTCAACGGGCTCTGGCGTGTTCTCCAGAGATTGTTTGACGAGAACATTGCCCTCGCTTATGTCACGATGCAGAACTTGTTGGTTGATGTAGATGAAGCGTGTTGCTGCGGACAAATACGAGTATTAGAAAGGCAGATTTGGCCAAATTGACTTGACTCACCCTCGAGCAGGTCGTAAATCGTCATCAACGCTTCTTTGGGAGTCCTTACGTTCATCATATGCGTTCCAGAATCCACCATACATATGCGAGTCTTCTCACGGCGACCCGATGAGACTACAGATTCGTCGGCTCGGTAAACCAGTTTGGGATATACAATACGAACAATGCCAGGAACCTTTCCGTCACTAATTATGTGCTTGATAACATCTTTCTCCGAGAAGCGGCGATCACCACGACGGTATTGATCCTTGATAACAAGAGCGGGTTGGCCGTTCCCGAGACCACGAGATGGCGCACAGTCAAAGATTCGGTAACCTTTGCAACTGGTAGGTGGCGAATTCGGAGTCTTCAATTCAATATCGAATAAGCTTTGACCTTTCAAATCTTTTCCCCTCTTCCGTATGGTAGGGTCGACCATGAATGGAAGTGGGTCATAAAGCCGCTTGACGAAAGCATAGAGGAGTTGCACGTTTGCGGGTTCTGCCAATGACAGCTGTTGGGTCCGCTTGATTTCCGTGCAGCTAACCAGGAAGAGTGTGACGCCGCCTTTGTCGACATACATGCCTTGGACGGCAACTCGGTCGGGTCGTGCTTGCAGCAAAAAGTACGCATAAGCCATCGCCTGGTGGGGTCCATTTGTTGAGTTCGTTCCTTTTGAATGGATTTCTATCGTCGCTTCCACATCTGACCAGTGGATGTCCTTGGCCATCGAACGCACAGCTACAACGTTGGGTCTACAATTGCTCTCAGTAGAGTATTGTAGAAGCTTGCGAGATTCCACGTCGAGGAAGTAGATCTCTGCAATACGCGTGAGTGGCTTGGTATGAATAAACGGCAATGAAATAGCGCACGATCTGCATGAAGCTCAACACAAATCTGCGCACTGATATCGTTCATGTACTTGACAAAATCTTCTTTTGCATCATATTTATCCAGAGGGCTGGCCTGCTTGAAGTTGTCCGAATTATAGAAAAGTGCATCCAAGAACTCCGCCACCGAAAGGTCGACCATCTCTTCGGTGTCTTCCTTTGGGAGAGACGTTTGGACTACTTTGCGGTCGCCTCAGCTGAGGCCTGATGTGGAACAACGGTTGAGTTTCTGATGGGAGAGAATTAGAGCCTTGCGAGCGAAGGGCTCGGAGCGTCTGTTGGAGTGCTCGCCATGGTGGAAGAGTTATACATAGCTCCTCCATCCACTCAGAAAGATGGTTCACGCTGCTGACGTAATCGACCGTCATAAGGTGACCAACAAGTGCTGGAAAATCAACACGTACCCTTTTTTGGGCTCGACACCGAAAAAAGAGCTTTGTGTCCATATATCTGGGTCAATTTTCCCTGGACGCCGTCCTCGCCAAGTTATTTAAATCCTGTGCAACATGACATGCGCTTTGCGCCCATCGGGGCATTTTCGAGCTGAGAAAATCTGGGCAGTGTCTCTGGAGTACTTCAGTCTTGATAGAGAGTGAATTGACGAGGCTATTGCACAGGTGAAGTGATGGAATGAGGGGAATGCAATGAGCATTGAAACAAAGGTATAGACAGAATACAGATGGCATTGTAGTGTATATATGTGTGGATTGTATGGATATGAGAACAGATATGATTCCGACAAAGCAAAACGGTGCAAAACAAATAAGTAACGACAGCATGAAAGACACAATTCAGAGCGAAGGAGAAAATATTCCTGAGATGACCTGCACCCTGTTTACTTCCCTTTCCCTTTTCGGCTTGATCTCCTCAACGAGGTCTAACCACGATATGTTAATATACGAATAATGGATGGCATGTCCAAATCACGCACAGGTGCAGCATCGGATGCGGGTTGCGGCCCCTTGCTCTCTTTGACGACGTCTGGAAGGGAAAAAATCAGGACACGAAACAATCCACTCATATGGCAAAAAATCCACGCACCGATTCAGGTTCTGATCTTTCAGACGCCCTCGTGCGCTTGCTGCCACTACTTGACTGCGTGGGCACGCTGCTGGCACTACTGGACGCCGTGCGCAGGCTACTAGAGCTTCGAGGGACCGAACTCGTTCGCAGACCAGATGAATCTGCTGTCGTCGAACGAGTATGCGGACGGCTTGATGAAGGTGGTGGCATTGAGTCATCATCCGAAAAGGGTGCTGGGCTATTGGACTGCGAGGAAGACTGAGACGAAGTGATTGTGTCAGAACGTATCCTCTGGAGTTGAATATTCGGAATGGAGGTTTGAGAAGAAGTGACGTTTTTTGGGCATTTTCAAGGGTTGTCAGCCTTGAGCAGGTTCATGAATGGTTCCTTTTCATTTTTGATGATGAAATTCAAGATATGACGTTGGAATACCTCGTGAGCGAAATCGAGATGCTTGTAAGGTTCTTGCGTTGCCCAGTGCATATCGCTTGCGAAAACTCCCCCGACGTCCGCCAGTAATTGCTGCAGTTCTCTATAGCCCGGATTTAACGAGTCTGGTTGTATGCTATAGGGCCTGTAGTCAGCGTCTGATCCGGTCAAGATCGTCCATAATGAGGAAGGTATTTCAGTCGGAGGAGTGCCAGAAGGGTAAGCCAACAACGCCCATCGTAAAAGTAGCCAGTAAGCGGACTCTGCATCGTGATAAAGTTCATGACGGAAGTCATTTTCATCTGCCGTACCAATCCAGGAAAGTTCGTAACCAGTAGAGTCCGGGAAACGTATTGAACGGTCAGGATGAGCAGCTTCGTATGCTGCGCGGACCTGTGCTGTAATCTGTGGTACACTGTCGTAGAAGGCTCGAGCACCAGGGCGGCCGTGAGGTTTACCCTGCCGAATAGCTTTGGCCATGAATATGGTCGTACCCTGTGTGCGCGATTAGAACAGCAGTGGCAAGATGACGAGAAAAGACACACCGTTCGTTCCCTGTGTGGCTTTTTGTTCGCATCTCTTATATCTCCTCTATCGAAATCAACCAATAATAACGAGGTCTTGCGTGGATCCGCTCTATGCGATAGTAAGCATCCACAACAAACATGAGATAAACGGCTTACCTTGGATTCAAAATGTGCCCAATAAAACAAGGCTGAGCTTTGACTCCTTCTGTCTGAACGGACACCTCAGAAGACGGTTCGGCCGATGAAGTCTCCTCTTGAACATTCTCAGCCTCTTCGACATTCTCAATGGGCTCTGGCGTGTTCTCCGAAGGTTGCTTCAATTTGACGAGAACATTGCCCTCGCTTATGTCACGATGCAGAACTTGTTGGTTGATGTAGATGAAGCGTGTTGCTGCGGACAATACGAGCATTAAAAGGGCAGATTTGGCCAGTTCAAATAATGTGACTCACCCTCGAGCAGGTCGTAAATCGTCATCAACGCTTCTTTGGGAGTCTTGACGTTCATCATATGCGTTCCATGATCCACCATACATATGCGAGTCTTCTCACGGCGACCCGATGAGACTACAGATTCGTCGGCTCGGTAAACCAGTTTGGGATATACAATACGAACAATGCCAGGAACCTTTCCGTCACTAATTATGTGCTTGATAACATCTTTCTCCGAGAAGCGGCGATCACCACGACGGTATTGATCCTTGATAACAAGAGCGGGTTGGCCGTTCCCGAGACCACGAGATGGCGCACAGTCAAAGATTCGGTAACCTTTGCAACTGGTAGGTGGCGAATTCGGAGTCTTCAATTCAATATCGAATAAGCTTTGACCTTTCAAATCTTTTCCCCTCTTCCGTATGGTAGGGTCGACCATGAATGGAAGTGGGTCATAAAGCCGCTTGACGAAAGCATAGAGGAGTTGCACGTTTGCGGGTTCTGCCAATGACAGCTGTTGGGTCCGCTTGATTTCCGTGCAGCTAACCAGGAAGAGTGTGACGCCGCCTTTGTCGACATACATGCCTTGGACGGCAACTCGGTCGGGTCGTGCTTGCAGCAAAAAGTACGCATAAGCCATCGCCTGGTGGGGTCCATTTGTTGAGTTCGTTCCTTTTGAATGGATTTCTATCGTCGCTTCCACATCTGACCAGTGGATGTCCTTGGCCATCGAACGCACAGCTACAACGTTGGGTCTACAATTGCTCTCAGTAGGATGTTGAAGAAGCTTGCGAGATTCCACATCGACGAAGTAGATCCCTGCAATACGCGTGAGTGGCTTGGTATGAATAAACGGCAATGAAATAGCGCACGATCTGCATGAAGCTCAACACAAATCTGCGCACTGATATCGTTCATGTACTTGACAAAATCTTCTTTTGCATCATATTTATCCAGAGGGCTGGCCTGCTTGAAGTTGTCCGAATTATAGAAAAGTGCATCCAAGAACTCCGCCACCGAAAGGTCGACCATCTCTTCGGTGTCTTCCTTTGGGAGAGACGTTTGGACTACTTTGCGGTCGCCTCAGCTGAGGCCTGATGTGGAACAACGGTTGAGTTTCTGATGGGAGAGAATTAGAGCCTTGCGAGCGAAGGGCTCGGAGCGTCTGTTGGAGTGCTCGCCATGGTGGAAGAGTTATACATAGCTCCATCCACTCAGAAAGATGGTTCGCGCTGCTGACGTAATCGACCGTCATAAGGTGACCAACAAGTGCTGGAAAATCAACACGTACCCTTTTTTGGGCTCGACACCGAAAAAAGAGCTTTGTGTCCATATATCTGGGTCAATCCTCCCTGGACGCCGTCCTCGCCAAGTTATTTAAATCCTGTGCAACATGACGTGTGCTTTGCGCCCATCGGGGAATTTTCGAGCTGAGAAAATCTGGGCAGTGTCTCTGGAGTACTTCAGTCTTGATAGAGTGAATTGACGAGGCTATTGCACGGGTGAAGTGATGGAATGAGGGGAATCCAATGAGCATTGAAACAAAGGTATAGACAGAATACAGATGGCATTGTAGTGTATATATGTGTGGATTGTATGGATATGAGAACAGATATGATTCCGACAAAGCAAAACGGTGCAAAACAAATAAGCAACGACAACATAAAAGACACAATTCAAAGCGAAGGAGAACATATTCCTGAGATGACCTGCACCCTGTTTACTTCCCTTTCCCTTTCCGGCTTGATCTCCTCAACGAGGTCTAACCACGATATGTTAGTATACGAATAACGGATGGCAGGTCAAAATCACGCACAGATGCAGTATCGGATTCGGGTTGCGACCTCCTCGCTCTCTTTGACGGCGTCTGGAGGGGAAAAAATCAGGACGCGAAACAATCAACTTAAGGCAAAAAAATCCGCGCACCGCTTCAGGTTCTGATCTTTCAGACTCCCCAGTGCGCTTGCTGCTAAGGCTTGACTGCGTGGGCACGCTGCTAGCACTACTGGACGTGCGCAGGCTACTAGAACTTCGAGGGACCGAGCTCATTGGCAGACCAGCTGAATCACCTTTCCTCGAACGAGTATGCGGACGGATTGATGGGCCATCACCCAAGAAGGGTGATGGGCTATTGGACTGTGAGGAAGACCGCGACGAAGTGATTGTCTCAGAAAGTATCCTCTCGATTGAGGGAAGTGGACGGGAGGAGGCTTGAGAAGTGACGATTTGTGCGCATTTTCGAGGCTCGTTAGCTTTGCGAAGGTTCATGAATTTTTCATCTTGATTTTCAACAATGAAATTCAAGATATAACGCTGGAATACCTCGTGAGCGAAATCGGGATACTTGTAAGGGGCTTTCGTCGCCCAGTGCATATCGGTTTCGAAAAATCCCCCGACCTGCTCCAGTAATTTCTCCAGGTCTGTATAGCCCGGATTTAACGAGCCTTCTGCTATGCAATAGACCCTCGAGTCAGATGTTATTGCATTCAAGGGCGTCCATAATTCCGGTAATATTTCAACCGGAGGAGTACCGTCAGGGTAAGCCAACACTGCCCATCGCAAAAGTAGCCAGTAAGCGGACTCTGCATCATGATAAAGTTCATGGCGAAATTTATTTGGAGCTGCGGTACCAACCCGGGAAGTTTCGGAATCAGTAGAGTCCGGGAAATTTATTGAACGGTCAGGATGAGCAGCTGCGTATGCTGCGCGGACCTGCCAGTGTGCTGTAATCTGTGGTACACTGTCGTAGCTGGCTCGAGCACCAGGGCGGCCGTGAGGTTTACCCTGCCGAATAGCTTTGGCCATGAATATGGTCGTACCCTGTGAGCGCGATTAGAACAGCAGTGGCAAGATGACGAGAAAAGACACACCGTTCGTTCCCTGTGTGGCTTTTTGTTCGCATCTCTTATATCTCCTCTATCGAAATCAACCAATAATAACGAGGTCTTGCGTGGTGCCACTCTATGCGATAGTAAGCATCCACAACAAACATGAGATAAACGGCTTACTCTCGATTCAAAATGTGCTCAATAAAATAAGGCTGAGCTTTGACTCCTTCTGTCTGAACAGACGCCTCAGAAGACGGTTTGGCCGATGAAGTCATGTTCTCCGAAGGTTGTTGCAATTTGACGAGAACATTGCCCTCGCTTATGTCACGATGCAGCACGTCTTTGTTGGCGTAGATGAAGCGAGTTGCTGCGGACAATACGAGCATTAAAAAGGCAGATTTGGCCAGTTCAGTTAATGTGACTCACCCTCGAGCAGGTCGTAAATCGTCATCAACGCTTCTTTGGGAGTCTTGACGTCCATCATATGCGTTCCATAATCCACCATACATATGCGAGTCTTCTCACGGCAACCCGATGAGACTACAGATTCGTCGTCTTGGTAAACCTGCTGGGCATATACAATACGAACAATGCCAGGAACCTCTCCGTCGCTATGTATGTGATTGATAACATCTTTCTCCGAGAAGCGGTGATCACTACGACGGTATTGATCCTTGATAATAAAAACGGGTTGGTCTTTCACGATGGTAGGTTTCTCTAGGTTGACAAAGATGTGGGTCCGCTGACCACGAGTTGGCGCACAGTCAAAGATTTGGTAACCTTCACAAATGGTAGGTGGCGAACCCGGAATCTTCAATGTAATATCGAATAATCTTGGTTTTTCTCCATCTTTCTTCCCCATCCGTATGGTAGGGTCGACCATGAGTGGAAGTGGGTCGTAAAGCCGCTTGACGAAAGCATAAAGGAGTTGCACATCTGCGGATTCTGTCAATGACAGCCGTTGGGTCCGCTTGATTTCCGTGCAGCTAACAAGGAAGAGTGTGACGCCGCCTTTGTCGACGTACATGCCTTGGACGGCAACTCGGTCGGGTCGTGCTTGCAGCAAATAGTACGCATAAGACATCGCCTGGAGGGGTCCATCTGTCGAGTTCGTTCCTTTTGAATGGATTTCTATCGCCGCTTCCACATCCGACCAGTGGATGTCGTTGTCCCTTGAACGCACAGCTACAAAATCGGGTCTACACTTGGTCTTAATAGGAGGTTGAAGAAGCTCGCGAGATCCCACATCGACGAAGTAAATCTCTGCAATACGCGTGAGTGGCTTAGTGATGAAAAAACGACAATGAAATAGCGCACGATTTGCATGAAGCTCCTTACAAATCCGCCTACTGATATCGTTCATGTACTTGCCAAAATCTGCTTTTGCATCATATTTATCCAAAGGGCTGGCCTTCTTGAAGTCGGCCGAATTATAGCCAAGTGCATCACAGAACTCCGCCACCGAAAGCTTGACCATCTCTTCGGTGTCTTCCTTTGGAAGAGACGCTTGGACTACTCTGCGGTCGCCTGAGGACTGATGTAGAACGTTTGATTTTTTGACGGGAGAGAATTGGCGCTCTGCGGGCGAAGGGCTCGGAGGGTCTGGTGGAGGGCTCGCCATGATGGAAGAGTAAACCTGCCAACTCAGAAAGACGGTCGCGCTGTTGAGGTAATCAACCGTCACAGGGTGACCATCAGTGGCGCCATTGATCATGACAAGCCACATTGTGACAAACCTTGGACAAACCTGCCTGCAGGAATAAAATCTTGCGGCGGTGGAAAGGCTAGCAATCGCGAGAGTGGGTCAAAGTGGAATACCCAGTCTGTGTTATAGTGTATAGAATGTTCCTATTTCTAGGTCTTGATGTGTGACAATCCACTGAGCTTTAAATTTTCAATCTGTCGTGCACTCTTAGCTTGGTTGGTCACATGATGGCATGATTATGACGCGTCTCTAAATCTGTGGCTTCACTTCATCTACCACAATGTCTGGCGGCGGAAACAACCCATCAGGAACCGGCCGTACTCTCGGTGGCGACCCAGCAGACCCACTGCCATCAAACTGGGCAAGGCCATTGTCCGCGCCACGAGTAGGTCGCATTGGCGATTGGTCAGGCCCATCTTCATCAGGGTGCGCGATCTGCCTGTCTTGGTGTCGTTTTGATACTGATATAAAGCAGAAGAGGTAATACAGGAGGTGGACGCTTTGCCACTATATCAAGTCTGGGTGGGGATGGAGCCAGACCACCAGCACGACCTGCGGATGATGACGACGACGATGACACAGATAGAGGCGCCGAAAGCTGGTTTGCTGGAGGCGAACGAAGGTATTTGCGCACTTTTGTTTCCTTGGATATCTATGTTCATCGGGTGTACAGTGGAATCTCCGTCGAAAATCCTGATCACCAGCGCTCGACTCCTGGAGGGAACATGGTCCGCGACCTCTTGAGGCGTGCCGCACAGTAAGCCTGACATCAGACATCGGCCGCTTAATGATTGTGTTAACTTATCCATCAGGGCCGGTCCGGCTGTTGAAGCACCAGTGAGACGCGGCGGTGCATTTGTGGGAGGAGGACACACCCTCGGGAGCGATGAAGTCGAGAGCTCATTCATTCCCGATCCCACTGCAGAAGATGGCGAAGGTGAGGAGTGATTGCCCACGATTTTTTCATCCATAGTCTTATAATCAGCAGAAGAAACAGCGATCCGCCATCTTACTTTCTGGCGCGACGGATTCCAGGTCGAAGACGGCGAGTTGAAGCGATACGATGATCCTGCGCAGGCCCAAATTCTTGCTGAAATCAATGCTGGGTACGATCTTGAGTGTTTTGGGTATTCTATTCAATTAATTCAACGTAATATATAGACATGCGCCACCTGCAGTACTCAATGTTCTCCCAGGACAGCATGTGGAATTGCGTGTAACGAAACGGACCGACGAGGACTATGTACCGCCGAAAGGAACGAAGACTTTCGGCGGCTCCGGTCACCGTCTGGGCGCTGTAGTCCCCGACCCATATCCGGGCACCGGGGGCGGCGGGGCATATTCGTCAGCGATGCCTGGGTCGTTCCCTCCGGGGCCGGGTGTCTCGATCCCCATTATCGAGACGGGGGCCACAGAAAACGCTGCGATTACGCCGAAGTTTGAAGTGGATCAAACACAACCAATGACAAGCATCCAAATTCGGTTGGCAGATGGAACAAGGTACTGTCCTCGTGCTCTAGGTGGCACATAATTAGCGCTGATAGGGCTTTAGGATGGTCGCAAGAATGAACCTTACGCATACCGTTGGAGATATTAGGAATTTCATTAACGCGTGAGTTTTTTTTGTCATGTTTTGAACATGGGCTTGGGTTGTTTCTGACTGCGCACCACTGTCTTATCTCCAGATCGCGACCAGAGAACCTCTCCCGTGCTTATACTATCGGGACTACATTCCCGAATCGCACGCTGGATGACGATAGCGCCACAATCCAAGGCGCGGGTCTTGTTAACAGTGTCGTCGTTCAACGATGGGTGTGATTTTATAGCTCGACTCCGAGAATCCACAATTCCATGCTGGTTCCCCGTTTCAGCGTCAGGGCAGTATATCCATCGGAGCAGTTTCAATATACATTGTAAATCGGAGGACTGTTGTATACATTTCTTCTTGGAGAAATCAGGGATTTGGATTATCTTTAAGGATAGCGCTGTCAAAAGGTGTCAGCTAACCTCAAGGGTCTAACACCAAGATTGAGACATTTGAGCAGGCATTCGGATACAAATATCGTCAGCTGCTTTGAGGCCCTTAAATGCCCTTGACATAGTGGCATCCTCCTGAATATCACTATCTGCGGAGTGATACATTCCTGCTATAACTTGACATTGCTTTTGCCTTTTGTAATAGCCTGCCAGTGGTGGCTTTGGTGCACGAGAGAGTTCAATGGTGTTGACTAAGGCGTCTCTGCTGCTTTCGTTGGCCCCAGAGCTCATCCAAATTATCACAGACTATGTAAGTCGTTCTACGCCGCCCTGTCCTAAGTCAAAGAACCACAATCTAAACACCTTACTAAATGTATTATGATCCCTCTACTAGCTCGATACCCCAGACGTTGAACGGTTCCGACTTACATGCAAGACACTCGGCGCGCTTCTCAGGCCGCACGTCTTTCGCGTGCTCAGACTCAAGGTCATCAAGAATACCTTGCGAACAGACATTGACCGGTTAAGGACTTTAGCGAGAGCGGCATGCACGGGGAAGGCGCCCGCCACAAGGGCAGGGACCGCCTTGCGGAAGGAAGAGGTGCATCCTGCGTGCTACGGCACGCGCACGCTGTATATTGGACCGCTCGCGCCTTCCTACGACGGCCCTACCACTGTGTTGAACTTTGTGGATGGGGAGTGGGTTTCTAAGTCAGAGGACTCGGAGGACGAGATGCTAATTGCGGGATTGGGCGAAGAAATCCTGAAAATGTATTTGTTCGATGCCCTTGCTTCGTTGAAGGGCGTCAGCAGTGTAGAGTGAGCTATTTTCTTCTTGTATCGGCAATTTCTTTTCTTTTCTTGATGTAACATAACATAATTTACAGATGGACGCCCACACACGCGGACAGCGTTGAGACACAACGCACGGTTATGGAAGCGTTGAAGACGCTGCCAAACCTCCGCTCTGTGCGCTTCTCGCTAGGGCAGTGCAAAATCGGACTGCCGCTCGACACCCTCACCTCCCTCCGCGAGGTCACGCTCTCGGGCACCTGCGAAGCGGACCACGACGTGACTCTCGCGGCCCTCGCGCGTCTCGTCGGCGCCACGCCCGCGCTCGCCGCGGTCGACATCGCGACGAACTGGGTGCACAACCGGCCCATCGGCCGCGCGCAGAGCCTGCACGCGCTGTTCGCGCACTGCCCGCGCGGCGCGCCGCCGCTGCGCCTGCGCCGGCTCGCGCTCAAGGCCGCGCTGGTGCGCCTCGACGCGGTGACGCTGCCGCACCTCCGCTGCCTGACGGCGCTGTCGCTCACGAGCATCGAGGACCCGTACATGCGCGGGCGGTATGTCATCGAGGATATGCTGGACTTGGTGGGTGGCGGGGGCACCCAGTCTCAGATGTCGGCGCAGCTGGAGGAGCAGAAGCGGTACGGCTCTGGGCTGGAGGAGGTGTGGCAGGCGTTGAGGGGCGCAGAGATTTGGCTGGAGGAGCTGACGGTGGACGTGGTCGTGCCGGCACTGGTGGAGTACCTCAAGGCGTATTCAGGGCTCAAGAAGCTGGGCGTGACGCCTAAGAATCTTGAAGAAGGCACGCGCTCGGATGCGATGGCTGATGAATTTTATACGGGAGTGCTGGGGAGACATGCATCGTCGTTACAGGAGCTGGAGGTTGAACCATTGTATGAAGGGAAATGGTGCATCGGGCGTCATAATCTGGCCGCGATTGCAAATTGCCGGCAAATGAAATCTCTGAAGATGTGCATCATTGGGGACCAGGTAAATTCTAAAGGTTTGGTTAATACAGGTGTGGATTTTATCGTGCGTGTTTTCATTTATATTTCAACCTTGAAAACTCTTTACTAACTCAAGGACTCGTTAACTAGAAAGCACTCATTGATGAAGCAGCCTTCTCTATGCCTCGGTTAGACGACATCCAAATCGACGCTACCGAACATGAAGGGCACCGCGGCCCGATTTGCGATGGTTACTCTGTCTGGCATTTTTGGAACATCAGAAGGTTAATGAGTGAGAGCGTCAGAAGCTACAGGGCGCCCCATTTATTTCACAGGCTGCCTGCGAGGGTGAGCATTGCAAAATGCCAGCGTGTGCAGGAGTTTGTCGCTCAAGGCGTCGTCTGTGATGAGGGCGGTGAACTGAGAGAGAGATTGCGATACGTTTGCATTACGCCTGAATCTTAGGAATGCTCAATGAGTGGTAGGAGATTCTTTATGTTATATTTTACTTGTACTTTAGGATGGATGTATCGGATCTACACTTTACTTGTTGTGTATAAGCTTATATTGAGTAAATCCTCTTAATTTAATACCCTATCCCGTTATCTCCTTTATTCTATTCAAATGATATTTTTTTTTTGAATTCGAAGTACTATATACATGTAGAGATATCGTTTGACGCCCATTTTTAAATTAGGCGCCCAGTCTCAGAGATAACGTGACGTGCTGTGATGGTGACGTTGCATTGTAAACTTGTTGTAAACGTCTTTTTCACTTCAGGTTCAACTCAACTACGATCATCTTTTGAAATATCACCAGCCACCAGGATACCAAAGGAATGAAAGGCGGTTGTCCATACAAAATTCCGACGACTCCTGGGCTCGCCCAGCTGGGTGAACCTACCTCGAATATTTCTGTCAGCCACAAACGTTCAAGAATATTTATGAGTTTCCCAGTCGCAGATTTCCTAGCGACTGACAGCACAACTTATAGCTAATGATTTCTGCATTTCTTCACTGCTTCATTAGCCTTTGGGTCTTGTTGAGATTCCTGTTCTCGTTCTCATGGAGCAGCCTACCTCAGAAACCATCGACCACGAAAATTGGCCCAGATGGAGAACCGCTTCCCCAGTCGTCACCTCGAGTACTCACTTCGCCGGTCCCAGAAGCCAGTGGCCACGAGCTGCGTATTGTGCAAAACACTTTCCCGAAAGCACAGTGGGGAAACGGGACATGCGAGACAGATTCTTTCGGTGAGGTTCTTCGAGGTCGAAACTTTTGCGGTTCGGAGCTAATCGATATCTGCAGTCGATGGAAAACCACTAATGGGGGGAAGCACCATTCCGAATCATGATAGAGTTCAACAAAATGAAGGGTTTTCCGCTACCGCTTCGGCTTTGATAGATCGTTTGGAGATGCTGGATCTACATGACGACGAGGACACTAGTCAAGGTACATGAGCTGAGCGACTACTAGTACAATCGATCAGTAGCTGACTGCTTTATGCAAGATCTATGCGCCCACATCAACTTTCAAGAACAGGACACGTTAACTGACGATTTCTCAGCTCTGGGTCATCCCAGCTCACTGTTGACAGATTTGACGGTCGAATCCGAAGGCGACGACATCCTCGACGAAAGTCTCGTGCTTGATATATTATCTGGGCTCACTTCCGAGGCGGACCTGAGCACCAGCTACGACGCCGACACAAGCGACGACTTCCTCGAATGTACCACGCTTGACTGGGCCGACGTCGATAGCATCACGGCCCCAGACTCTTCCTGGAAGCACGACGTGGCGACGGCGATGCATGCGTTCCGGAGCTGCAAAGCCGACGACAACGATATCCTAACGCTCTTGCCGGAAGGAACACAGAAGCTATCATTGCGCCCTCGTCGGATATCCCAGGGGAAGCAGCTTCAGGAAATTCAGGAATGGAGAAACGATTTCGGGAATGAATGCGACGGTGGTCCTGAATCCGACATGCATTCGGATACTGATTATTCAGTCATCACTGCATTTCGCTTTCCGTAATCGCCAGGAAATCGAAATCATAGAACTTGAATGAATAGTTCGTTATATGCTGTAGTTCGATATGTAAATAGATTTCTTTACAAGTCACTTGAAGAATATTACAGGCGCGGAAGAAAAGAAGTTCAAGTCAAACCACAAAACTTCATGAAAAGCTTTCAATTATTGTTTGTCTCTTGAATAATTTGGCGTTCATGAAAGACTTGATTGGCATTCTCAGTTTCCCTAAAAGCTCAAGGAAGTGATGGAAAGACAAAAGTTGGTTCGATTATTGCTATACTAAGTAGAAAAAAAGATGCAAGTACGATACTAATCTATTTGAATCGTGAAAACATGAGAAGGGAGAGGGTTGAATGCTATGAGATGGTGTTGGATGAAATTATAAGAACGTCCCGTAAGGTAGATGCGTAAAGACATTAAAAAAGGATACATCATTTTTGATTCCCTAGTTGAAGAGACCGCGAGCCTTCCAGTAATTGACCCATAGATGCGCTTGCGCGTCGTCGATGGAAGGAAGCTTCGCCATCGTCTTACTGATGACCTGCGCCTTCGTGGTGGAGAACTCGGACATGCCACCACTCTCGGTGCCTTGGCGAGCGCCAGTGCGGAGAGCTTGATCAGCATTAGAGGTGGCGCGGAAAAATTCGAGGAGCTTGATAGCGGGCTGACAAAATAGAGTAGTGAGTAAATAAAAAAGGAAAGTGATAGGAGAGCCACTTACAATTTCCTTGATGTCCTCGTCCTTGGCACCAGTGGCACGCGCCTCGAGGAGGGCGAACCATTCTTGGATGGGGAGGATGGGGAGCTTGCTGGTGACAATGCCCTCAGCAGCGAGACCCTCGTTGACGGCCTTCATCAGGTCGTTGAAGGCAACCGGGCGGGGATGGACGATGTTAAGCGCGCGCGGCGACTCCTTGTGTCTCACGACGTCGATGATGCTCTGGGCGACGCCGTCCATGGGAACCCAGGAGGAGGTCTGATATCATGCATTGTGAGTAAAGATTATCGAATGCTGAAGATTGTTTGAGACTCACTCCAATTTGTCCTGGCAGAGCGCCGAGAACGACACTTGACTTGACGAGGAGGGCGACCCAGTCAGTGACGGCCCAGGCACCGTTGGGCTTGCCACCCGCAATCTGGCCAATTCTGAAGGAAGTGGCGTTGATTCCACTTTGAGACAGGAGCTAATGAAAGAAAATGATGATTAGGTTCATGACATATGCCCATGTATTATATATATATCACTCACGCGTTCCGCGACGTATTTCGACTCTCCGTATCCAGTGGCGACAGCGTACTGCGCGTCGAGGAGGACCTCCTCGGGGTAGGCACCGCGGGTCCTGTCCCAGGAGATGCCCTGTGCGACGGACGAGGTGAACATGAACTTCACGTTCGAGCCGTACGCGCTCTCGCGGGCGAGGTCGACGAGGTTGCGGACACCCTTGATGTTGGGCTCGAAGGACGCGAGCTGCAAGTTGAAGTCGAGCCTCCATGCGGTGTGGATGATCACGGTAATGTTGTCGCGGAGCTAGAAGAAAACATCAGAAATGAGAGGAAATACCAGTAAATTAAAATGCCAACTCACATCTTGGTAGGCTTCCTTGGACAAGCCAAGGCCGGGTTGCGTGATATCGCTCTCCAAGAACACGATCTTCTCCGACTTGAGAAGGGCAATGTCAAAGCCCTTATCCGTGAAGCGGTCAACGTGCTTGGCGAGCGGGTTGCCCGAGACACGGTTCACAGCGTAGATGCGGGTCACCGAGGCGTCGCGCAGGAGCGTCTCCATGATCTGCGAGCCCAGGTTACCCGTCGTGCCGGTGATCAGCGCCTGCGTGCCGTTCTTCGCCTCGCCAGCGGCGATGGGCGCGGAGAGCCCGATGTTGTACTTGGCGATCATCTCCTCGATCATCTCGGAGCGGTTGGCGGTGGCCTTGACGCTCTCGGGGTCGATGACGGTGGCGACGAGGAAGCCGGCGAGGCCCTCGATGGTCGGGTAGTTGTAGATCGTGTTCTGGGTGACGAACTCGGCGGCCTTGGCGGTGTCCTTGTCGGATTGCAGAGCGCCGACGATGCGGCGACGGAGGATGGTGGCACCAAGACTGGGAAAAAAACAAACCGTCAGTTTACAAGTATTGGATGAGCGCTGGTGTGATTTACCTGTCCATTCCTTGTTCGAACAAGTCGCCGGTGATGTTGAAAGTGAGACCGGGAAGAACATCCTCGATCTGCTCCTTGATCCACTGCTCAGTCTGCTCCTTGTCCCAAGCAGGTGGGGGCGGACAGCCTCGGCACCAGCAGCGGACTCGATGCTTGCGTACAGAGCCTCGATCTCGTCATGGTAGATGGTAAGCGCTGCCTTCCTCATGACTGTGCCCTTTCCGGCACGGGGCAGGGGCTTGCTGGCGTCGGTGATGAGGATCAGCTCCTTGAAGACCTTGCTGAAGGCGGGGGCGACGCGGTTGGCCTCCTCGACGATGGACCAGACCAGGTTGCGGGCCTTGATGACATCGGCCTCGATGGAGGTGTCGATGGCGTAGGGGCCCTTGAGCTCGATGAGAACTCCGGGCTGGTCGTGCTCACGACCGAACATGACCACACCCATAACGCTGTTGAGATGTATGGAATCAGAGTAAGATCATGCAATTGAGAAGGCACGTACTAGGGGCTGTTGGAGATGATGTTCTCCATGGGCGCTGGGACGGTCTTCTCGCCGGAAGTGTGGATGATGACATCGTCTTTCCTTCCCACACTGGAAGCGTATGAGTTAGTAAAGCAAATTCTGGACATGGGAAGGAGGAAGGGGCGTACATCTTCCAGAATCCTGGAACAGTTGGGTGAGGGATGAATAGATCGGAAGTGGCGTAGCCCCTCTCGCCGTCCATGTTCTCAACAGAGACTTGATGGTTCTCGTTGGTCTGGATGTAAAAGTAGAATATTAATATCAAGCAAATCAATATGAAAAGGGAATCATCGCACGATGAACTGGCATTCGTAAGTGCCGTCGCCCTGGGGCTCCCAGCGGATGCCGGTGCGCTCGTCGATGGACATCCATTCCCAGTCGTTCTCAGTACCTCCGGGCCTCCTGGACATGTAGGTCGGGCCACCGAATTCAGTCGCGCCATAGATGGGCGCGAGGACGACGCCTTGGGTGGTCATGAAGTTTCCGAGCTTGGTAGGAACGGATCCGCCAGAGAATCCCACAATCTTCAAAGTAGCGAGGAAATCAACGGACTCCTTGTCCTGGGCCCAGATCGCCAAAAGGGTGGGGATGGTAATGAGGGAGTCGGCTTTGGTCCTGCGGAGATGCTCGATGATGTTGTCTGGGGTGGGCATCACTGGGAGCTGCGCTGGGGTGAGAGCGACGGGTGGGTACAAAACGACGGGGCTCAGAGCGTACATCGAGTGGATGATGCACGAAATAACACCCAAGGTGTGGAAGGGTGGCAGATGCATGCCTCCAATGCTCCAGCCAGACATCTCAGGCATGGGGGCTAAAGTTGAGTGTTAGTTTTGATTCCGAAACGGGATGAGAATAAAATGACTTACGGAAAGAGGCCCACTGGGCCAAGATCTTGTAGGTCTCCTTGATGGACTTGGGGAAGCCGGTGCTTCCGGAAGAGTGGAGGTACAACACGGCGTCGTCCACATCAGGGCGAACGGCGGGCTTTGGATAGGGCACGAATCGATCCTGAGCGGTCTCCTTTCCGAGCTTGGGGTAAATCTCGAGTACAGGTGGCATCTCGAGGACCTCTAATTCGAATCCTGGAGAATCCCTGGCAAGGTCTGCCTTGATCTCAGAGACGAGGCTCTTGAGGGTCTCGCGAGTAGTGAGAAGCTTGTGGCAGTCGACTTCCTTGAGCATCTTGATGATGGCTGCGGAGATATTACGAGGAGACATAAGGAAAGGCTTGAAAGAACGTGTCGTCAGAGTATTTCATGCATAGTTGATGCAAGGTGACTTACGACCATTCCAGCCCTCATCAATCCCAAAGTAACAGCATGGTACAACAGACTGTCGGAGAGGGCAACAACTGCGACGATCTCTCCATCGCGACCCTGACGTCCTGGGCGGAAGTGGTGTGCGACACGGTCTGCGGCACGAGTGAACTCGAAGTAGTTGACGTTGGTGATGTCGGAGGCACCATCTTCCTGGAATTGGAAGAGAGTGTAGTCGGGGTTGTGCTTGGTGTGGAAGTCGAGAACTTCAGGCAAGGTGACCGAGCCATCAACGGGAGGGATGACGCCGTTGGCGCGGTATTCGAGAGTGACAGGTTCCTTCGACATTGGATTTGTAGAAGCTGGTTGGAATGAGGATAGAGGGCTTCTTCGGCCTCCTTTTAAGAGAATCCATGGTTGATCTTGGCGCAATGCTGGATGGCTGCGATACCGCCACAGGACGAGTTTAGCGATGTTGTTAGTAGGCAAGCCCGAGGTGCAAATCCGTGTCCGAGTCTGTCAAATCACGTCGGCCATGTGACATATTGCCGAGCCCAAAGAGGAAGTAAATTCTATTTTGGGAACGCTCGTGCTGTCGGATATAATTATCGGATATTGGCCGCAAAGAAGCAAAAAAAAGCATTCTAACGGTCAGAAAACAAAATGTCTTGGTACGTATATTCGTTTATCACTATCTTCTGAGAAGAACTATGGTGGATGGCGTGCATTCCTTCATGGCTCCCGAGAGCGACGGCTCCGCCATTTTGATGAGATTCAAGCTGGACGGAGTAACTACGATGGAAATGACATAAGTAAATGTAGAGGACAATCAGAAAAGCTCATAAACGTGGTCCTGTTTACTGAATGTAATGTACAATCCGCTGATAACACAGGTATTCGGAAACCTATGACATCAGCCAGTTCCCCGAGTACAGGTGATCGGCATCAGTCACTGAATGATTGCGTCCTACTCTGCACCGTATTCTTTATGCATAGCTGCCGTTCATTTGCATACATACTGCTTATTCTCTGCATGGCCGAATGTTTAAAAGATGATTCATCCTGTCGCCGAACCACCGAATGATTTTCATGGTGCCAATATCAGGATATATATGATCTCACTCCGGGTTTTGACAGTTCTGGGGATATAGAAATAAATTCTGTCATGGTGGCTTTCTTTCTTGACTTCGTGCGTTCGTTTATTATTTTTCTCTTTCTCTTCTTCTACTGGCGTTCAATCATGAAATGGTATTTATAGATTATTTGCTTCTGTGCGGGGAGTGGCTTCTACCGTTCCGGCACATTTGCATGCAGAATTAAATCCAATGGATACAGAAATTAACTTAACTTCCATGGGAAGTGGTCTTGTTGGAGAGTGTGTCTAGACATTCTGAGAAGAGCTGAACTATTGTACCGTTCATCAGTCAGCCATTATATCCAGAACTCTAACTCAAATATAAACCACAATTCGCAGGGGATAGAACTACCGGTTATTCAAATTACGAATGAGCAACTTGAACATGTCCAGCAGATGTATGGGACTGCAAACCGGACAGATACGTATGTAAGCGGCCGCAGCAAAGAAAAGAGACATGATAAGGTAGACACAGGACCTTCAGCATTTAGGAAATTACCACGTCTGATGTACACCCTCTCGTCGCAGCTATGTACCAGGCCAGGCAGCGACCGCGAGCACTTCACCTGCACAGACGAATGAGAAAATGATGCATAAATAGATAAACTATTTATGCCTCATTCGCCCATGGCGTTAGTTCGAGTAGTGGCGCTCAGCGGGCGCGGATGCAATGATACCCCAGACGAGAGGGTGCTTGAGAAGGTGGGGACACAGTGAAAGGCTGGGTGGTGTTGGGTAATTTCGTGGGGTAACGAGATGTCGCTTGTACTTCCTGATTTTATACAGCAATGAAGTGGCCAGAGCAAACCACATCACTTGCCCTCAATACATTGTGGCACACATTTGTAACAACTCAAGTAATGGAAATAGCAGTGTTCGGACTTCTTTTCAGGGATCAAAATTGTTTGGGACAGGTTGGCCTGGATAGACAATTAATACATGAGCAGCCAAGCCATACCTTGTTGGAATGGATATATAATTATTGTGAGGGAAAATGAGTCATAAGAATGAAGGCTTCTTGACCTTCAAAATAAATAACACTTGCCTGGCTAAAAGGGTCTGGTGCGTGGATTTTGGCCCTCCGCGATCACGCAGAAGCGCCCGTCTAAAAATAATAGTAGTCGACTTTTACCACCTCTATTAGATTATTTAATCTATTCATCGCACAACTATCGTACCCGTGCCGTCCAGCGCGCGTTAAAGTTGAACGCTTTGTCTGCGTACATCTTGTCCTGCCGGTTACGAGGTACCTCCTTCTCCAAGTTACTCTACTCTGCGTACTATTATATATGTGCTATATTAGCGGCGCACATAATGGGGTGTCCCATCGTGCGGCTTTGCCAGCAAATTCCAAGCGCGTCTGCAATATAAAACTAAAATACAAACGGTTCTACCTCGAAAGCTTGTGCATTTCTAGAACTTATTTGTAAAGTGTAGAAGAGCAGAGTCAAGAAAAGGGTATATGTGGTTGGCAAACAATTACACGATGATGGGGTGAATAGCATAAATAGCGAGATATTTTTAAGTTGGTGATCTACGCAGAGACACGTATAACTGTGTAAGTGGCAGATATAGTGAAGTTCAAGAGACGGAGCAGCGAATGAGTGGGCATAGAGGTTAGATGATGTAGACAAGATGGCACTATAACTGAACAAATCTCCCACATAAAATCATTGATTGTGGAGTATAAACTATCTGGCTCGCAAGAAAAGGTTCTTTGACTTTTTCGATGCGGATATGGGATCGACGTCGACGACGCCCGTCGAATACGGAGTGAAGGAGATGACATCATGGCATTGCTTACATAATCAAGTAGGCGACTTCTGCATTTCAACGTTTTGTGAACTGGTTGATTCAAAACTGTCTCTCTATTTTTGCTATATTCTATCCACTCCGCTAATATCCCCAGGGTAATGGTACACCGCCCAGCAGACTCCCGTTTGCTCTCGAACCTACTTCAGCAAGAAAAGGAATATTCTAAACAGCTTGCGCAAGTCATCGAGTCGTCCAATGCGTCCTTGGCGCTATTTGCGGCCTATGCAGCTGCATCGGCGCCCCCAACATCTCATGTCATAATGACGGTTGCAGGTTCATTGGCAGCTGCAGACGAAGCATTTAGACGGTATGCTGCAGGTGTGGACGAGTGGCGGGAGGCCATGAGGTCATTGAAGGATGCTGAAGAAGAGGTTGGAAATATCATGCGGGATAGAGAGATTCTGTGCGTGTTTCTTTGACTTTTGAGCAGCTGTTTCCTTACGACCATATAGTGTTACACGCCTTATCAAAGCGTCAAAGTCACCGAAGAGCGGTTCGGGAAGCATACGAGACTCCCTACTCTTAGGAATTCAACATTTTCCCTCTTCATCTTCGCTGGCGCTGTCTACTGCTGAGTCTCCTTCACCTACTCCTTCTCGTGAGTCGCCTTCGTCACATTATTGGACCAGCTAATCATCGCGTAGGCCCGCTGTCTTCTTCCTTCTCGTCGTCTACGAAGCTTGCCGCGGCTCAATCAGAGCTGCAGGCCTGTGAAGCCCATTTAGCCGCCAAAGAACGCGAATTGGCAGAGAAAAAGAATGCTGCCATCCGGGAGGGCCTAGGTGCACGTATAAGAGCTATGATGGACTGCGGTCATACATGGCATGAGTTGGGGAAGGGGGCACTTCAAAGTCTCAATGAGCTGAAAGCCGTACAACCAGGTTATTATATAGCATACACTCAAATTGAACATTGTCTGACATGATTGTTTTACAGAACAACGGTCTGCTCAGCCTGCCATCTATAACGGTGCTCCTTCGAACACCGCCCTTCAGGTTCCAGATATCGAGTCCACGCGTCCATCCTCAGACATGTCCTCTATCGGGCCTTCTCAGTCAGCGTCGCAAGTAAATGTACTTCACGACCTGCCTCCCCCCGTTAGCATGTCTGCCGTAATGAATTCCGGCGCTTTCGACGATTTCACGGCGAATAAACCGGCGAACGCGGTCCAGACCGATGCACCACCCCAGCGCCCAGGTTCGCATATGTCAACCGCGACTGGCTCATCCATATTCTCCAATCCCGTCCCCACTACGTACCAAGTCGAGACCGTTACCTATGCGCCGGCGATCGCAGTCCGCGTCCCTGGCGCTGGCAAAGACACGGGCACGCCCCCGAACGAGCCGAAATCCGACTATACATCCATCCCCATACCCGCTCCGCATGCTCTTGACGGATATGCATATGGCATTCCGACTGCAACCGCCCCTCCTCCCGTGGCCGGCCCTTCTGGGCTGCAGAAACCGCGTGAAACAGGCTACTCCACTCCTCAGCGTCCTGTAACGCCGCCCGCTGATTCATCCAGTGCTCCACTACTGCTCGTGTCTGCATTCCATACTAGGCATGTATTGGAGAGGCGAATCACCGAGGACTCGCAAGAAGAACGGCGGCGAAATTCTACCCAGGAGGACGAGATTAGTAGCTTTGATGAAGTGAAGGAGGAACAAAAGCTTATGCAAGAGGGGAAGATCGCGGTTGTAGAAAATCCGCGGTTCATGACGGAGGCTCGGAGGAAAGAGCTTGAGAAGGAGAAAGAGAGAGCAGCGCGAAAGGAGAAGGAGGAAGACGAGAGGAGGCGGAAGGAGAAAGGCAAACAACGGGCAGTCGATGTTGCACCAGAGCAGCGAGACAAGGAGCCGCCAGGCAAGGAGAAGAAGCGGTTTTTGCTTTTCCATCACCATCCGAAGCAGGACAAGGCGCCGCATCCTCAGCATGATACCCGCAACGTGACCTTTGATGACGACCATCTGGACGAACGCGTCTCTCCATCCAAGCTGGGCATTCTAGGAAGCCTGCGCGGCCTCTTCGCGAAGCCACTCCTGGCATCACCTCGGACCCCCCGTACAGACAGGGATGGAGAAGAGGAGTATTCTGATGCTGAGTTGGAGACATCGCCTACCAAGCGCGGTCTGCAGGGCCTGTTCCGGCCCTCTGACAAGAGCGGCAGGCCGCGGCTCCCAACGCCGTCTGCGCGATGGGAGACGCGCACCGACAAGAACATTAAACAGCTTTCTAGGCAGGCGAGCTTGGACGACGGACTGGTGAGCGTGCCGAATAAGGGTATCGGGCTGGGTTTGGCGGGGAGTGCGGTGGCGCGGGTGGGCGTGGTCAATGCGACGGGTGTCGGGGCTCCGAAGATGTCGAAGGCGGCGAGGATGCGGAGTATCAGCGATATCGGGGTCAGCACCAGTGCGGCGCGCGCTGAGTCTGAGGCGCTGGCAGCTAGTTCCGCGAGCAAGAGGCTGAAGAAATCACCGCGTGGCGGACCACCTGTCTCTGCCCCTATTGCTCCTGCAGGCCCGGCTTCCCGGCGAAGTGCGAGTGTGGACGATCATGGCATGGCTAGTCGCAGGAAGAGTTGGGTTGATGAGGAGGGCGATGAGATGATTATCGACCTTGGACAGAGGAGGCGGGTGGCCAGCGAGGCTGGTACGCCACCTTCCGAAACAACGAACGGAGCGGCTAGGGCCCGAGCTGTGGCGAAACCTGCCAATGGACCCCAGTCTGCGGCTGCTTCGCCGAGTTCGAAACGCCCTGCAGATGTTTTTGGCCCCACTACTTCGACGAAGGGGTATGTCAGTGATACGGAGGCGATGCAGCTTAGTTCGAACGGCATTATGAAGAAAAAGAAGAGTTTGACCAAGAAGCGAGAGCAGGTGCCTGCAGCTATAGCTTCGACTGTCTCCCTTCCTCATCAACCTACTCAGCTTTCGATTCCTTCTGCCCCTCCACCTATTCTTGCTACGCCAACAGCAACACCTATGCGGAAGGCCTCCGTCAAATCTACTGCCCCACGAAGCAAGTCACCTCTCTCTCAACCGCAGCCACAGCCGCAACAAGCAGGCCCGGCGACAATTCTCGCCGCAGGCGGCGAGCACCCAAGCGGGGTGCTTGTCCAGCAGCCGGGATGGAATGCACAAGGCCAGGCTCAAGGCGGCTCGTTGTCGCGCAATAACTCAATTGCGAGCGCTGCCAGCGCACCGTCGACTGGTGGTGGTGGTATTATTGTCAGGGGCAGCGGCAAGAAGACGACGGCACTCGGTCACGGCGTGGGTGGCTCTGGAGGTGTGGCACGCCGGGCGTCGTTGAGTGGTGCGTCCCCAGGGAAAGCGGAGGCGCCATCACGGTCCGCGGCGTCTGTCATCCAGCCGCTGCCGCCGGCGCTGAATCTGATGAGCATTATCGAAGACGTGGCGCGCACGAATCGGGAGGGGTGGGCAACGCCTGAGGCGACGAAAAGGAAGGGCGCGGCCGGCCAGCCGCAGAAGGCGGGCGGGATGATTGAGGTGGTGAAGGCGCCGCCGTTGATGGAGAGGGCGAAGCTGGAGGCGCTGGATGCGGATGCGATGAGGAATTGGGCTGCAGGGTCGTCGACGGTGTCGCTGCCGGCGACGGCGACGACACCTCATGGGCCGGCTGCTTCGCGGACGAACATGTTTGAAATCAAGGCCCCTGGGTCGGTGTTTGACCAGCGGCAGGCGGATGTTGGGAGGCAGTCTACGCAAGTGCAGCAGCCGTCGAGTTCAGCTGCTGGCCAGAGGACCAGGGCCGAGTCGCCGGCACGCGCAGGCGCAGCTACGAATGGCCATCAACCTGCGAAAGGTCCCCTGCGAAGTGCACTAAGGAATTCCAGTCGATCGCCCTCGCCTGCCGCTCGTCCTCCTGCGCGGACCACCCTAGGCCCATCGTCGCTACAACACGGAGACCAGTCGGCGCCGCCACCGCCAGTTGCTGGAGACCTTCCTTGGGGCTCAGACGGGACTCTCCACCAGCCTCGCAAGGCTGACAAGGGTAAGGCAACTGTGCGTCCAACCCATGAAAGTGAGACAGACCAATCGGGCGATGAGTCCAATGAGGTATTCTATTCGGATTTGGAGGAAGTAGAGACGGTCTCTAAAACTGCTACTCCTGCTCCTCAAGTACCAACGGACAGCAGTGCACCTGCACCCGTAGCGTTGGGTGGTATGAACGGACACGCGATCGGGCATACAAAAACCTTCTCCGAAGTCTCTCAATCGTCAACATCGACGTTCATCCCTGGGTCGTCATCCTCTGCCCAACCACGAGTGCCGCCGCTTGCCAGCGAGCAGCAGCAGACCCCGAGAAGGAGGAAGAGCGTCCGCGTGTCTCTGCAGCCCACGTTCTCGCCGTCGCCGCCGGCGATCGAATACGACGACGACGAGGAACAGAGACTGCACGCGCCGTGGGCGTGGAAGTACGAGAGCAGCGTGGCGCCGCCAGCACCGCAGCCGCTGGCGGCGCCCGTCCCGCTCCGCGCGCCGGCGAAGACTGTGGCGTCCCAGGAGGCGGCGCCTGATATGTGGGCGGATTCTTCTGATGAGGATGAGCAGTATGCGAGGGCTAAAAGGCTGCTAACGCGGGCGGCGAGGAAGGAGAGGGATGCGAAGGCTTTGGCGGCTAATAGTGTGCATTAGGTTGGTTCTCCGGTTTCTTTCTGTATTATTGTATTTTTCGCTATTGGTATATTAAGTACTATTTTTTTCGTGTTCGGGGTTCAAGTTGCTTCATCTTTGATTTTAGAGGAACTTTTACTGCTGACATGCTCACTAAGTACATCATATATTTATGCGCAGTGGTAAAAACTAGTTCTTCTTAATTCACCACACTCCTTCTCCTTCAATCTTGGGCTTTAACTTATTTCTGTACTACATTTCAATATTTATGTGCAAGATGTAGAATCCCATGAATTGCCTGTCGCCCGCTGTGGCGCTTGCATTACATAAGCCGTGTTGAGATTTCAAGCTCAGTGGCATGCAGAGCTCTCTTTGCACACCCCTTCACTGCTCTACCTGCGACCTTCTGGGTTCATATTGACTGCTGTTCGAACGGTGAAGCATCATAGCACCTTAACTCCAGTGTTTTAAGAGATATCGACCATCCTCTCACTTTTGCGCACACTCCACAACAATGTCTGACGAAGAACAACATCAAGAAGTCCATGAGCCCAAGCAAGAAGACGCAAACGCGACTATCAACATCAAGGTAGGTTACCTACACGACATCCTGCCTTTAGGCGCTCTTTTTCTAGCTCGCTATCGCGGATGTTCAGATCTGATCCCTTTGACGCTTAGGTCGTGAGTTCGGGTGGAGAAGAGGTTTTCTTCAAGATCAAGCGAAGCACCAAGCTTAGCAAGCTTCAGGGAGCGTATGCCAGCAAAGTGGGCAAAGATGTTTCGAGCATTCGGTAAGTTCTTGTCCTGCTTGCCCCGCTCTTTCTTGTCGTCTGCGCTTAGCGCCAAATATGATCAAATTACGGCCATTATCGACGTATCTCAGACAGTGTAAAGATACCATCGTGTGCTCATTGTTTTTCTGCATTTCTTATAGATTTTTGTACGATGGTGCCCGGATACAGGACGATGATACACCAGCATCGCTTGACATGGAAGACAACGGTGCGTATAACTTGTTCATGTCCATGCATACGCAATGTTCCTGAACTCTTGAACTTCTAGATACGATCGATGTCATGGTTGAGCGTACGTACATTGAGTCATTTTTCACACACGCACAGTTTTGCTCAAGTTCTTTGCAGAGGTCGGAGGATGTTAATTGTGCACAGAACGCAAAGTTGTAAACTTATATACAAATTTTCTCTCTTCTTCGGTCGCAGAGAGCGAATCTACACTCTTACTCCTCTTATTGTACTATCCCATCGGTATCTCAACACCGCTGGTTGCCGCTCTGTTGTCTAATTTCCTCTGAAATTTGTTGTCCTATACTGAATAATCCCGGGAATGGGGCTGTCACTCGTCGTTCTGTCTTGGTTTCGCTTTTGGTCTTACTTTCACTTTCTCGTCGATGATGTTTCTTATCTGATGTCTTTAAAGCTTAACTGACACTGCACGTGAATGGAAAGGTAGGAAGACAGGTACTGTGTCGCATTCTATTCTATCCGAATTTTAGTACTGATATTTTACTCTGCAAAGCTAGTCTAAAAGCTCTGTCTCAACCTGGCGTAGGAAAGCAGCTGAACTCTTGAACTGTTCTTTCCGATCGGACGAACTCTCATTTGGAGTTATCTTTCTCGAAAGCTTCACGGTTGCTGGAGTCCAAGGATCTGGGAGTACACTGCATTCAAGTGTAATATTCAGATTTTCGTCCTTTGAACCTGCGCTTAATTCTACTCGCCTCCCTAGTGGCTACGAAACAAAACGTGAATAAATTCGAACAATGCGCATCGCAAAATTATCGATCATAAGTGTATCTCTCAACTTCCCGCCCAAGACTCATTTGTCGTGTCCAGGATACATACATACTCTTTCATGAAGTAGGAACGACATGTAAACGCGTTCATGGGTCCATATGGCTTCATGCCGCCTAGGTATTATAGTCCTGCTGAAATTTTGATCGCATCCCAAGACATTCGAAGCAAGTATTATTGAATTTCTACGCGTCAATCGTGACATGGGAACCTAATGTTCGTTTTCATTCTTTTCTGACGCGTGTATGAGAAGGAACACCCATCAAGTGGCCAGAACATCTTGACGAACCATGTGCTGACGTCGAATCTTGCATAGCATAGCGTTAGCAGTGCTGCGCATGGTATCTTATCGTTCAGGAGAATACATTTCGAATTCTTTGCATTGTCTCCGAAAAACTCGGTGCTGATCATATTCAATAACAGTATTGTAAGTAATCCCTTCCGTCCTTGCTTCGTCTGTCAAATCTGATTATTCTTTTCTTTCAATAATTTTCCAATCGACACCGATCCTCAGCTTGGCATCGGGAAAGCAGCGGGGCTCTTGAAACCATTCTTCCCCACAGCACGAACTGCCATCTGGACGTTGTCCTTCGATAACTCGATGGTGACTTTATTCACTAGCCCGACTGGTATCACGCGGTTCCACTGCGAAAGATCAGCCTCTCTCCAGACGACCTCGTACCCTGCGATCTCATCTTGGTGTGGATCCACAGCCCATGTCAGCGTTGAGTTGTTGGTCAACACGCTCGTGTCCATGACGACGTTCTTGGGTGTGCTGGGTGCTTGCGCCAACGACCAGATAGCGGCGCCGTTGACTTTTCCGACACGCGCGTTGAACTCGAAATCGCAGAATTCTGCAAGGTCACCAAATTGCACGCCGTCGACGACGCGGACGTCCTGGTGCTGGTGCGCAAAGTTCTCATGCGGTTCGGTGAACCGGATTGCTGGGAATCCTTGGTCGAGGAATGGTTCGTGGTCGCCTCCGCGCAAAAAACGATCTGGTCGGAAAATGGAGCGCACTGCGGTGCGAGTTGATCAGCTGTAGCTCGTATTGAATGCAATAAATGCCATTACCATTCATTTGGGTGACGCCGTTCTGCGAGACTTCAGCGATGAACCGCCCGAGTTGATGGGCTGGTGAGTCGTTCTCTCCTCCTATAGACGCCAGAGCGTTGTTCTGACTTGCTGTGTTGGAAGGTGGAAGACCAGATACAAACATCCGAATGCTGAATGGGTCGTTTGTGCCGTCGTCTGCTTTCGATGCCCCCACAATGTCGTTATCGAGCATACCTTGGACATCAACCCCTTGTTGTTTGAGAGTAGTCGCCATGAAGTTTGACCCAAACAGCCCCTGCTCTTCGCCTGCGACCACCGCAAACATGATCGTGGCAGCGGGCTGGTGCGTCGCCATTATCCTAGCCAGTTCCATTGATATCGCAACGCCTGAGCCATCGTCGTCCGCGCCTGGGGCATCGTCGATATTATTCAATATACTCGTCACACGCGAGTCGTAGTGGCCCGAAACGACGTAGACACGGTTCGGCTCCTTGGATCCCGTCAGCGTCGCCACGATGTTGCTGACAAGTGCCGCGTTGGGGAAGTCGCTCGTGGGCTGCTGCATGAAACCCGGGACGGTGACGGTCATGCGCCCGTTTGACGGCTCGGCGAAGGTGCGCATCTGCGCGGCTATCCAGTCTCTTGCTGCTCCGATTCCGCGGACAGGGTCCGTTTGATTCGACCCGGTATGTCGCGTTCCGAATGATACGAGCTTCTCGATGATAGCTTGAATGCGCTTGGGATCGATTTGGTTCAATATCGATGTAAGTTCATGGTCGGGCTGCTGTGCGACAAGGACATTTCCGGGGCCTGGTGGCCAAATACTGAGAGGCTCCATGAGCGACTGGGCATATGCTGAATGACGGCAAGTCTTCGTCAACACTACAGCTTGAAAGGCGACTTCGACCTTACTCACCTCCAGTCGCTAAAAAGCAAGACGCAAACAATCCTTGCGCAACACGCATCGTGAAATCGGAGACAACCAAGTGAGTGGTCTGTCGGTATTCGTACCAATTCGACCTCATTTATACTTGAAGCTGGGTGATAAAAATACGCCTCGGAAGGTAGATAATAAATAGCTTCGGTGTGCTCGTTTTACGCTGGCTAAAGGCGGAATATGCATGCGCCCACATGGTGCATTACGAAGGCTTGGACATCTGATCGCCATAGAAGGCGAGTAAATATGTTACTTGTGAACATAGCACGCAGAGATACGAGGTACAAGATGGAACCTGAGAAAAGTTTGTATTTTTGTACTCGATCCCAAATCGCCTTCTTATAAAAGGAAGGCCAGTGGAGTAGAGATAATTACATAGATTATTTAAATTATCTCCTAGACCACGGTCTCGAAATGATTTGGGTGAACGCCGTTGACGATTTCTCAATCCACTAACGAAATCGATGTTTTAAATTCAGAAATTTCGGAGAGAGGCAATTCCGTACTCCTCGAAGAACAGCACAAGGCACTACACACGCGAGTGTGTGTATTATGAAATGGTGGCAGACGTGGGTTGTGCGGCTCTACATAGGCTGCAGATAAGTGATGACCGTTGGGCTTGCGCTCCCGCTACCTCTACTAAATGTATCCTCGCAACTTTGAAGAAGTATGGTAGTATAATCACATTGATTGGATGAGATTAGCAAGTAACCGTGTCTTCGAAAAAATACCGTGGAGCGATTATTACTCCTTTTGCAGAAGATTTTATCGAACTCATGGTAGGTTGCACACGTTGATAAGCCGCAGCAGGCGTTTAAAATCTGGAAAATACAAAGAATAAAATGAGGTAACTCTGAGATTTTATTACACATGGCCGCGATTGACCTCGAATGTTGAACATGGAACATTGTCATAAAGCTTCATAATTTCAATTTTAAATAAAATCCGGTCCAATATTTATTGAGTTAGAATTCTGAGCGTCTACTAAGAGCAGCCATTTTAAAGAATTATTTTTTCTGCAAGAAAATTCATAATGAGTGCTTTTAATTCAACAGCCCAAGTAGTGGCCCAGTGCCACAGGGGCTCAAGCGCTCATATCGGCCCCGGCCCGACCATACGGGGAGTTCCGAACGCATACATGCACGTCGCTGGAAAGTTGCTCCCCTGTTGCTCCCTTAACTTCAATTGCCACACCCTGTATTCAAGCGCTCATATACTCACAGATCTCGCACCGTCGCAACAACACCGCTGAGCGCTGAGCGCTGAATATTCAATCATATAAGTATTGTGTGAATTGAACCGCGAACATTTTCTCAAGTGAGTCGGTGTCAAATTCTGCCCATACTACTTATGCTCGAATTTGCGTTCAAGAATTCGAAGCGGCCCCTACTGGCAGCGCTCTTCAAATATTTGTCTAACGCTTCAGTAAAATTGTAACTTCAAAGGAACACAAAATTCGAGTGCCAATGGCTCCCTGGACATCTGAGATAATGGACTCTTTTCAATCCGTCAAACCTGACCTAGAGTCAGATTTTACGCCAGCAGCATACAATAAGCTCCTGAACACACTTTTCCCAGTCAACACTCCATATGCTGTCTTCCCTCAGGTCCATCGCCACGATGGCACCCATATGCAGTCGTCTCGTACAACCTTTACTGTCTATTACAAGCACACCCCCGTCTTCTTGCTTGACCTCTTTCCATATCCTAATCTTGCTCGGGTCTCTGCGAGGGAAATGGCAGATGATCACCTTCGGATGCATATTCGTGATCTCCTTCCTTGCTGCCATCTATCGACGTTGTATGCCCTGAGCGCCTTCGGGACACGGCTGGCGTTTTACTCCGCATCTCCTGGATCAGCGATTGTCCCTCCGCGGACTTCCTCTACAGAAGAGGCGATGATATTCGACGCGCCTCCGGCGGATTGGTGGGACTGTGATGTCTTGGAAGACGACGGTGCGATTCGGTTGAAAGAGGTGGTGAACAAGATAAGGAATCAATGCGAAAATCACGACAGATGGTATGTGTGATTCATATTTACCATCAAAAAATCCGCACTCATCGTCGAATTTCTTGATTCACCTCCAAGATTCTATCAAAGTTGAAATTGAAATTTGAAGCGACTGTACTGTGCGAACTTAAGTAGAACCATCGTTCTTATAAATTCTGATACTCGCTGTCTGGTGGGTTTATTGCGCATCCACAGGCAGGAGTGAAACATTTTTCCCATTGGATTTTTTGAATAAACTGACACTCATTGGAGACCATGATCTTGCTCTCGATAGCCTACAGTCCATTTATAATTGTATTACACGTGGTCGGACAGTCAGTTCGTTAATATGTTATATTCCAACACAAACTGATCCTTGATTCCTATATGCAGCTGCACGTAATTGAACTCCTGATAATCGGTTAGTTGAAATTTTACGTCTATTAACGTTCAAAATGTCGGCACATCAGCGTATTGGTGCTGAGTTTCAGTTATAAAAGGAGACTTCTTGTCGACCTGCGTTCAACATCTGACTCCCATCACGTCTAGAATGCTTTCTGCTCCTAACCCAGTTACGCCTCAACTCCAGGGCATTCTTCCAGTCTCTTCATCGGCGTCTTCGTTTCATTATTTCGCCATAGCTGGCGAAGATGTTACCGATGATCTCCTTCAGAAGTGTGCAGAGCTTTTCAGCGCCCATTATGGCGTCTACGGCGACAAGGCAGCAACTGCCTCGCCGCCTCGCCTTCCTGGTATATCACGTACCTTATCGATATGAAGAGTTTTGCACCTATATTACTCCTAGGGAAACGCGTCAAGATGTCTGCCTCGTGGCTTCGAAAGGAATGTCTTTCAGCTCCTGAGAGTACTGTTCTGGTAACCTGTTTCAAGCGCGACGTCCTCGTCGGACACGCTTTTGCCACTGTCTGGAATTTTGATGGAGGTGTGTTCCTTCATTGATGGAGTAGTGACCTTCGCGGTGCTAATTCCTACATAGGCGTTGCTGGGTGGATAACTCAGCTGGTGGTTGATGGTGCTTTTAGAAGGCGCTATATTGCTACTCACCTTCTACAAACTCTCAAATCTCATCCGGTGTTTCGCAATATAAACGCGATAGGTTTAGCGTCGTCCCATCCTGCCTCGGTCAATGCGCTCGCCAAGTTCAGCAGTAAGCCTATCCTTTATGTCCCAGGGAGGTGGTAGCTAATGGAAATTGAACGCAAGATGTAAGAATGGACAGGGTCGACACTGGCTTCATCTCAAAGAATGCCAAAAACATCTTGGCCACGACCCCAGTCAATTACCTCAAGGCTGAACTTCACGGTTCCCTTTTTGAGGAGAATTGCAGTACCGGAGCAGTTTCCTGTGTGGACACAAGGTTTTATGTCGATCATCGCGTGCCCTTGGAAGTGCTGGATAGATATAAAAAGGATGGACGCTGGCCTCTGGGGGAGTTGCTTGAAGGGCACGAATTTTTGATTATTGTACCAGTAGAGAAAAGTTTGATGTGTAGGCTCGCTGCGTAGATATCAGCTCCTCGTATGATGACTAATAACAAGACTTCTGAGTTGGCTTGAAAAAGAATATTGAGGAGAGCAAGAGGATGAGTCCAAACGATGCGTGAGCGTCCGAGTCGCTCCCAATGCCTGCACTGTCGGAGTTTGAAGTTTGAAGAATCAAGAATCTTCATCGTCGCTTTCAACTTGCACGTCGCCCAATGGGCTCTTCACGTCTGAGTCTTCTTGTCTGGGTCTTTCTTGTCCACTTGGTGGGAATTTATCTCTTCACGAGAGGATTCTTGTTAACGCGACTATCTCTACCTAATTCAACCACCTGCTCGGATTCAGGCTGTGGCGTACCCGCAACTCACAAACGCGCCATTCTTCTCATAATCGATGCTTTGCGGTTTGACTTCATCACCCCTAATCCTCCGATACCTCCTTCACCCATTTATCATGGGGTAATGACTCTTCCCCGGGAGCTAACGCAGCAAAATCCCAGAAATTCGTTTATCTTCAATGCCTACTCGGATCCGCCAACCACCACCCTGCAACGTATAAAAGGAATCACTACTGGCTCTCTGCCAACCTTTATTGATATTGGCAATAATTTTGGAGGCTCGTCTATCGCCGAGGATTCCCTGTTGAAGCAGCTGAAGATGGCAGGAAAGAAGGTAAGCTCTTTTCTATCCTATCCTTCTAGTACTTATGACGAATTTGAAGCAAGTTAGCATTCATGGGCGATGATACATGGATGTCCGTCTTCCCTGATACGTTTGAACGCAACATGACCCATCCATACGATTCATTTAACGTTGAAGACCTTCACACCGTCGACGAAGGCGTCATCACGCATCTTTTCCCTCTTCTGGAGGATGCTTCCAAGCCATTCGACTTCCTCATCGGCCACTTTTTAGGCGTCGACCATGTCGGTCATCGACTTGGACCAGACCATCCTAGCATGAAGGCAAAATTGCAGCAGATGGACGATGTACTTCGTCGAGTTGTTGACAAGATGGACAAGGATACGCTTCTCGTTGTTTTAGGGGACCACGGAATGGACCGTTCGGGTGACCACGGAGGAGATGGCGTACTAGAAACGTCTTCGGCCATGTGGATCTATAGCAAAGGTCCGGCGTTGACAGAAATGAAGCCTTCAGTTCCCGACGGTATCCTTCAATACAAAACTTTTCCTGGCGCCGAAATTCGTCATCGAGCCATCCAACAAATCGATATCCTCCCTACCGTTTCCCTACTTCTTGGACTACCGATCCCGTTCAACAATCTTGGAACCGTCATTCCGGAGCTATTTTGGCGAGACTCAACAGGAAGAATGCTCGAAAAAGGGCTCGAAATCAATGCTGCGCAGATTATGGCGTATTTGGATACGTATCGTGCCAGTCCATCTGGGGGCGAGTTGGACGAAGCTTGGAAAGGCGTGCGGGCGGCATGGGCTGCCACCTTGGCGTCTGGGTTGACGGGAGATGCAAAATTGGTCACCCTCACAAACTTCAATCGCGTCGCTCTTGCGGCGTGCCGCGCTATGTGGGCCCAGTTCAATCCTCTGCTCATGGGCCTCGGACTTTCGCTCTTGAGTATGAGTCTCTGCGCCGCGTGGTCCGTGTATTCGGGCCTCTCTGGGATCGAAGGCGACTGGAATAGCTGGCTTATTCGCCGTCTATCGACAGCTACCAAGTCTGCTGCGGGTGGATCATTGGCGGGTGTATTGGCATATTTTGTCATCGCGAGCTACATTGCAGGCGTCAATGCTATTGATTGCGCCCTATTTGGAGGTTTTTTGGCTGGATCCATGGCACTTATTATTTCCACTCCTCCGAACATCACAAAGGAATCGCTCAAATCGACCCCAGTCATCTTGATACTTCATTCAATCGCCTTCTTATCAAACTCCTTCACATTTTGGGAAGACAGAATCGTTCCTTTCCTTCTCATCTCTTCCATCATCCCCTACGTTCTTGTCGGATTCACGGCCCCAAACAGACGCCTTCGATATCGGATATTAGGATTTTCCCTGCTTTTCGCCGTCTGTGTTCGCCTCATATCCATTAGCACGGTCTGTAGGGAAGAACAGCAACCGTATTGTCACGTCACTTTCTTCGCATCGTCGTCGTTGCCGTCGCCGCCTCAAGTTGCTTTGTATTTCGCACTTCCGGTCGCGGCAGGACTTCCCTATGTCATCAAACGCTATCTGAAAATCACCCGATCAGACAATGGCATTGCGATATATTTTCTGCCGCTCATTCTTGCGCCATCTCTTGCGCTGGATCGCTATATTGGATCATGGAGTGGGCGGATTCCGCTTCTGTTTTCGGCGCTGAATGGGCAGGTGCTTTACGATTGGGAAGAACGCTGTTGGCCCGAATCTCGTTTGGATTAATTATCCTAGGAGGCGGGACATTGTGGTGGTCGGTCCCTGTATGCCTCAATATCGAAGTCACTCAGCAGGGCGAAAAGCGTCAAGTTCAAGTTCTAGGATTTGCCAACGCATTTGGCGCGCCGTATTTCATTTTCTGGACTATATCCCTCTGTCTCGTCTACATTCCTCCCAAATCACCGGACAGCTGGTGCTGGCCCTCGCCGTGATGCGCTGCTCTCCTTCTTGGAGGTATTGGACAGCGTTCGCGATGTCAAAGGTATTGAGGCGGCCTTTGCGACTGCAGCACCTTCCGCTGTCCTCGATCCAGCGGCGGCGTCCGACTTATCGCCGCCCATTCGGTTTGTCGATATCATCCCCATCGCCCTCCTTGGCCTCCATGTCTTCTACGGCACGGGCCACCAGTCGACGATATCCTCCATACAATGGAAATCCGCGTTCATGCTAACGCCCGCCGTCTCATACCCCTTCTCGGTGGTCACTGTCTTCCTCAACTCCATAGGTCCCATATTCTTGTTAGCGCTGGCCGCACCACTGGTCGCGCTCTGGAATCGCGCGCCGCAGCCTGCCAATAAGGCGGGCGCGGACGAGCAGGTCAAGCGGGAGAGCACGCTGGCGGGTCTCGGGGTGATGATTTATTACTCGGCGCTGCTGCTGGGACGGCGGTGAGCGCTGCTATTCTGAGGCGGCATTTGATGGTGTGGAAGGTGTTTGCGCCGCGGTTTATGGCTGCTGTGCTCGAGCTTTTGGCTGTGGACGTGGCTGTTTTGGTCGGAGTGGGTGTCGGTGTGGAGAGGGTGACCAGCGGGTGGCGAAGATGTTTAAAAGTGCGTTTTTCTCGTGTTTGTTATGCCTGAAGTTATTGAGACTGATGAATATACATGATAGATGCATAGATATCACATTTATATTTATCAATATATATTCATCACCAAAGTAATGTGTTTAATTCGTGTTTAAACAAGAATTCCTTTAAGTTTCTGCCTTGAGGCTGAATCCGCCTTCAGATCATGTGACGTTCATCTTTTTTCTGTTCGAAATTGAAATGCATTTCAGTGCGCGCATTCATTTCTTTTTGATGAATTTCTCAAGCTATATACCAAGGTGCGTCCGACAAGTCTGATTCCATTATATAAGCGCTCTCATTTTTCTTTTCTTTGGCCAGTTCAAAGATGTCCTAGCCCAGGTGAGGCTGAAAGTCCAGGAGCTTTCTCGTCGAACACTGTCATCCAATATTCAGATTTCCTCCCTGGAAGTCAGCCTCCTTTGTAGATGCATATAAAACTTTTGGTCAAAGATCGCCGACTGGGGATCCTAGTCATCCTCGTCCTTCGGATTCACTAGGTCTACTATATCGTCGGCTCACACTATCCTCAGTTGACTTTTCTACTTCTGAGATGGTCGGTCTTCTTGCATTGGTGGTATCTGTTCTCGCTTTCTTCCGTCGTTTGTGGACGACTGTTGTCGCACTCGTCATTTCCAAAGACAAGCCAATAGTTCCAGCTCAAGACATCGAATCTGGACTCCCCACATCCACTGTTCCCTTTGCAGAAGATAAAGGTGCGTAGTTATTCATTTTGTAAAGGCTCATCTTTTTAAAAGATATCAGTTATAGATATCACGAGGGCAGTTTTCCCTGATGCACTCTACTTGGATCCATGTTCCGCTGGGTTTGTAGAGGTTGATTTGAAATGCACTGAGACCTTCAAGTGTGACCATCCCAACCGGCGCCCAAGTCGCCGTGCCTCTGCAGTCGATCCTTATAAGTCTCGTATTGTGGACGCGACGTTAAGCAAGTCCAAGATAAGACAATCAGTGAGTCTTCTATGCGATATCCTACGGATGCTGACTTTTAGCGTCTTAGATTTTATCAAGACTGTTACTTTAACACGGAGCACTGTTGTCGCACATTCATGCGCTGCTATAATCGAATATTGCGAGCCACATAACAGCGACAATAAAATCGATGTGGAATAGACGTAAGGAAATCCAAAGGAAAACCGCGAGCTGTTCAGTTTGGTGCGTATTACATTTTCTCATTTCTTTTCCAATCCCATTAACTCTTAAGTAGTTCTTCCGCCAATAATCGTCGAAGGGCCTCCACTTCCTCCATTTCCACTGTCTCCGAAGATGACCAAGACCATAAACCATCGAGGAGACATACAGAATCGTCATTGCAGACCTCTTTGACCAATTCCCTCTTCCTCCTTTATGTGTTCCTCCCACTCCTCCTGCCGCTGCAGCGATTCGGCAGCTTACCAAGAACTCACGAAGCTTCTCTGCTATTCGTATCTATCCCTCTCCGATTGTCGAGGAATCCATTGACAGTTCAGAAACAGAAAGCATCGTGTCTATGTACTCCTCAAGATCTGATTCTGATGCCACAGCGGACACTTCTGCTCCTGGATCACCTGTTTCCCATAATGATACTATCTTTCTTCCAATCACTCTCCTGCCCAAGTTATCTCTGACGACAAAGTTGCTCCTTCCTCTTCCATTTGCATTTCCTATCGTCCTTCGCAACTCCTGAACCAAGGAAAGCCTCTCTCGACACCTGCCATTTCATCAAGCTTTACTCATCCGCTTCCTGTTGACAATGCTCTCGCTCCCAAAATCTCTCACATGCCCGACCGAAAATTGGCTGTCAACAGCCTCGACACCACCGTTCTGCCAGTCCAGACCATCGAAGACATGATCAAAACGTTCCCAAATATTCCATCCACTCTGCTCTGAATCCTCAAGGCCACATCGAACGTTCTCACAACGTTGTTGACGGCTCTACCAAGCTGGTCTTCAAAAGGTGACATCTTTGATGAGAAGCACT